>CAJUYG010000466.1:52834-78410 GCA_910591675.1 Galerucella calmariensis
TTATCTCGGTATTATCAAGACCCTAGGGGTATTACTACTGATAATACTCCTTATTTGAGGTTGGTACCAAATATCATCTTTAGAATAGTTATCTATGCACCAATGTGAATATTTTCATAAATCAAGGGACTTTGCATATTTATACAAAATTATAGTATCGAAACTTTTAGCAAAATCACTAGTGGTAGCTGAATGCTGAGAGCTGAAGGAAACAGGGGATAGTGTGGATTATTTTTGGCGTTTGAGGGGTGGGAAATCCACCTTTGAGGAGAAACCAGATTCAGAAGAAGCTTCGGAAGCCGTTTGCGATCTGATAGATCGGATTTTTTGGTGGTAGGAGTTTGAAAAGAAAGGTTGTTATGATATTGTCGGTTGTAGTGTATCTAGCCGGCTACTGAAACTAGCCTCGCTCCCCGGCATTATTTTAATTATTTTCTTATTTTTATTAAATAATCTCCAATAAAATCAACATTTTAGATAACATAGAAAACAAACAACTAGTCAGGAAACAATAAACATGTAACTTCACAAAGCTTTTAACCCCCCTACCCCTTGTCACTCAATCAGATTCTGAAGATACCCGCCCCTCTTTAACGTGTGATGTAACTTATGGATGACCCCCAAGTGTATATTGAACATTACTTCAAACATAATGAAGCTTTAAATAAATTAAATTATTTTATTTGATCCTTGAGTATGGATCTTCATCAAGTGAAAGCCTTGTACATTCAATATAATTATTTTTATTTCTGGTATTAATAATTAAATTAAATAGCATGCAAACGTATTTCTGTCTACGCGTCTTGTCATTGTAAAACCTATTATTATAGTAAAATTTTTAATACTTTCACATCAAGATAGAACTATTGTTGAAAATGTTACACTTTGTTGAAAATGAGGATCCTTTTGGAATGGGAAAAATATTTTTTCATAAACCATAAATCCATCTATTCGTAATTATTTACAATGCTATAGATACCTAGACAGAGTTTCGCAGATTATTAACTTTCTCCAAACCCAAGAAATATTCATATAAGTAGGTGCCATTTACAGAAAAAATAGATTACGACACTAAAAAAGGAAACACTACAAAAATATATATGGGTGCAGAGCAGTACTCGATGATTTTCAAGTGATATTATATAACAAAAAGATTTCTTTTGTTGGCCTTGACCAACATTTAAGATTATATAGAAAGATTCAAATATAATTCATAGTTATATTATAACCCACAATTTTTAATAGCTTTTCTTATCGTATATTATAAATGATAATAAAATTTAATGCTAATAATCGACAATAATAGTGTGCACAGTAAAGTTAGCCTTTGAGGTGAAAGTGATTGTTCTATTCCATATTATCAATGCCGTAGCTAAATAAAGTCTGAGTTGCTATGTACCTCAAATAAAACTTTTCAAACAAATAGTTATTTACATTACAAGCTTCGAAAGCTTACTTTCAGGTGCGAGGTGTATTTGAGGTGTATTTGAATAACTCCGAGCACCTAAAAGGGCTTTTGCAGCGTGTAATGTATTAAACTTTTAATTCTCCCCCCCCCTTTATTATTAAAACACACAGATTCAAAAAATTCTCTGTAGACTGCAATAAAATGAGTAGAAGGCGTGGGTTATCGTTACATAGGTCGCGTTCATCACAACGTAGCGCTACCGAAGCGATCATCAATTTCCTGCTGAACGCGTGTTTTGATTGAGCGATGTAGTATCAGTCGGCATTTTTTCAATCAGAATTAAAATACGCTACACGCTACCGATTGATGATGCATTAACTGTCATTTATAACATATGTTGGAAACATATTATAAATATCTTTGTTTGGAGATATTTTAGTTTGTATTTAAGTGAAATTGAGTGAACAGCTGGAGGTGACTTATTACTCCATTAATAAATTGTATAGTTTGTCAGGAAATTCAACTCTTCATAGTATGCTCCGAAGTGGGGAGTTCAATTAATTGTAATTAAATCCCATTTTTTAATGGTTAGAAGTATTACCTATTTCATAATTGTCGTATATATCACAAAACAGTCTAACCTATAGAAGTGAAAGTTTATAGGATGACCTTGAATACAAAAATGAGGTTTCAAACCCATCCACCTGAAGCGCTAGTTGCAATTGAGTTGTGGAAACAGGCCTGGCAGCTAAGGCCTTTAGCACGAAAAGAAGAAAAGATTTTAAAATTCATCAAAGCTGTTGTTGTCACCATTGTCTTTCATAGATTGTTTCCTTTTGCCATTTGCTGCTGTTATTTGTGTTTTAATCAGGTACTGTAAGTCTTATCAAGTGTGATAATTCATAATATTTATAATGGTTGGTGTGAAGTGTTGCGTTCCTGGTTGTACAGACATTGCATCAAAACGACATAGGTTTCCCAAACAGGACCCTTTGTTGTTGAATGAATGGGTTGCCTTTATTCGCAATCCAAAACTAAAGGAATTAAGCGCTGAACAGATTTATAAATCCTACAAAGTTTGCAACAGATCTTTTGAACCACAATATATTGTTATTGGGACAAAAAGGGGCCTCACTCGCAAAGCTGTTCCTACAATACTTTCAGGATTGATCAAAGAGTGATAGAAAATACGTAATAACTCTTAGGCATTACTTAGCGCGTGGTAAAATGTAAATTGCATTTAGGAATTCCTAAATTCACTTTAGGTATTAACTGACTTTAGGAAATGGTTAGTGAAATCGGGCATTAGTCATTCAAAAACAAACTTCCATTAAAAAAAGCGTTATGAAATAGTTCTGAACCCATCCACTGCGATCGCTGAAATTCTTCTTCCCTTAGTCTGTTTTTCGGCCTTAGCTGCCTTGCCTATTTCGACAACGAAATTGCAGCTAGCGCTTCAGGTGGATGGGTTTGACACCTCATTTTTCATTCTAGGTAATCCTATTGGACTTTCACTTCTATAGGCTAGACTGTTTTGTGGTATATATCAAATAAAATTGAGTTGTTGTTGTTGTATTCATTGACACTTGACATGTTATGTCGATGGTTTTATTAGCACGTTCAGCAGAATTACGAACTGATGGATCACTCCAAAAATCGCTACCTGATCAACTTTGTTGGGATGAACGCGACCATACTTTGGTATCATTCGTGTCAACTAAAACTAATATTTTGACTGTCATATAATAATTTTTCGAACAATTCTCAATGCCCTTGGGTTATTACTACTGATAATAAAATTTAATGTTAATAATCGACAAAAATAGTGCACAGTGAAGTTAGCATTTGAGGTGAAAGTGATTGTTTGATTCCATATTATCATTGCCATTGGCTAAGTAGAGACTGAGTTGTTATGTACCTCAAATAAATATTTTCAAACAAATAGTTATTTACATTACAAGCTTCGAAAGCTTACTTTCAGGAGAGAGGTGTATTTGAGGTGTATTTGAATAACTCCGAGCACCTAAAAGGGCTTTTACAGCGTGTAATGTATTAAACTTTTCATTCCCCCCCCTTTATTATTAAAACACACAATTTAAAGATTCAGAAAATTATCTGTAGACTGCAATAAAATGGGTAGAAGGCGTGGGTTAACGTTACATACTTTGGTATCATTCGTGTCAACAAAAACTAATATTTTGACAGTTGTCAAATAATTATTCTTCCATAAATTCTACATCTTTTAAGTTTAATATTTGGCTAGAATCTTGTTAAAAATGAATTCCATTGAAGAAGCAGTTTTTATTGCGTGCAGAAGTTTGTTACCGGAAAAATCTAGAGACCGTTACAATCAAGCCTATGAAAATTTCATCAAATAGTGTACAACGAATGATGTGTCCACAATAACTGACATTTTATTTGTTTGTAGTCCAGGGAAGGCACGAGAAGTTTTTCATAGATACTTAGCTACCGATGTTTTACTTTCGCTTTCGCTTGCCTATTTAAAATAAAAATAGTTATTTTCCTAACAAGTGCGGAAAATGATACTTTCCCTCATGCGACTGCAGTTGATCCGAACGACGCGGAGCGGAGTTCGGGCAAGCGGTCAAGGGCGGGAAAGACTTTACGCATGAACATTAATTTTTCTACGACTGCATATACCTACAAAAAAATATATCAACCCATTTTTCATATTTCAATTTAACAAACATATACAAAGCTTCAACTAAAAACTACTAGTTATTATAAATATTGCTATTAAAAACACAATAGAGTACACACATATTTCATATTTTGCTTGGATATTAATTTATAATAGTAAAGTTGATATCAAAAATAACTAATAATAGGAAATAAACCAGTTTCCATTGGAAATTACTTCCAAATTTTCAAATAAAATTCAAATTTCAATGCACTTTCCGACCACCACCCGAGGATTTCCGAACGGTACCGATGATACGTGTGATGTCATACAATTTGTTCACTTTTGTCAATATGGCCGGTATTGCATTGGGTTCTGTGTAGTTTTGTGTTTATATTGTATTTTAGTTAACTATTAATTGCTTCATCGACGTAAAAATATCATTTATATGTTTGTTTGAGACCATTACGTGTTTGTGTGTGCTTTTTTTATTTCTAAAAGTCAACGTAAAGTGGAAAGTGGACATAAATATTTGATATTTCCGAGGATATTTTAAAACTTTGAGAAGAAAATATTTTATTTACTAGTTCAGTGTTCAGTGACGATTCTTTCATATTTTGTGAGTAAAGATATGGTTAGCGAAGGTTTTGTAATAGCACAAACTGATAACTTGCCCAAAGTAGACTCATTTATGCTGCTTGAATTTATGGATTCGAACAGTTTCTATAATGCAGAGGAAATACGAGGAGTTAAAGCATTATCGTAAGTACGACTTATATATAATATATACCAACCATATTTCGGGAAACTTGATGTATGGTCGTAAGAAAATAATGTTTTTGATTCCTAGACATATAGGTACATAACCTCAAACTATTTAAGTAGAAAAATTACCAACATAGAAGTAAGTACTTACATTAAAATGGTTTCACAAACAAAAGCGGTAGTATTTAGTAGTATTTATCGAAATATCGTTTCGACGCATAGCCACAATGCCCTTCTCTTAAGTGCATTTTTGCTTGCGCCACCAGATAAAGTAACAAATATTTTGTCTGAAGTTTTAATAGACATTGATTTACACTCTGGAACAATGCAATACTTGGAATACAAAGTCATTTTTCGGCTTTATCCATTTTTAAAGCTTTCAGAAACAAATTAGGTCACAAAAACCCAGAGCGTGATACACGAATAAGAACGTAAGCAAATGACGTCACTCCAAGGGGCAGCCTTCTTTATGACGTAAAGCGCGTTTTGGCGGACTTTCACATTTTATGATTTTTAAAGTCGTTTTAAAAGTCAAGTTTATATATTTTTTGGATGCATGCAAGGTGTTAGGAGACCCGATAAAGTATCAATTCCCACTTTATGCTTGTACCCTATTTGTTGCGTTCTGTAAATTACTTGAAATTGCCCGTCCTGTGGAGATATTTGGTAAGTAGATGACGTCGATGAGGATGGCATCGGTTGCAGGTCGCATAAAGATGACGATCACAGTGACGGCAACGGCTTTAAGTCATGTGTAGATGAAATAATTTTATTTGATACATTTCGTAAATATTTATTCACCTATTGTAACAATAGTTATAACTTCCGAAGTAAAAAACTATCCAACTATCTAATAAGGTCAAAATTTGCATAATTTTACACTTTCAAAACTAAAATGCGTGCGGGAAAATGGGTTAAAACGCACGGTCGTAGAAAATAGTAGTTTACCTAACTAGTGCGGAAAGTGATACTTTTCCGCACGCTATTGCAGATGGCCGAACGACGCTTTAGCGGAGTTCGGCCAGCAATCGCGTGCGGAAAAGTCACTTTACGCACGTGTTAGGTACACTATTTTTTCTACTAGCATGCGGAAAGAACCCAAAAGTAATCATAAATCAACATTTCTCATTATATACATATCAACAAATTAATTATTATTATTTGACATTCATTTGATGAGGCTTATACCAGGGCCATCAAAAAATTATTGAAAAATAAGTACAAAATACATATTTTGAATATTCAAATGTCAGTATATTCCTCAAATGTCAATAAATTTACTTTCCGCACTAGTGCGGAAAAGTGACTCTTTCCGCACGCTTTTTAGTGCGGAAAAGATTCACTTTCCGCACGTTAGTAGAAAAAATATATTTTCTTAGAGGAAAGAATGACTACTTAATCGCTGGGTTCGATCGATAGATTACAAATAAATATTTATGATTTATTCATAGTCTTTTGAATACTTAAATTGTAAACTTTCGTTCAGCAATTTCTAATAGCTTTCACCTTAAATTAAATCAATAACTTTTATATATTTAATAATATACATATCATATATCAATGCATATAACACGTTCACTCTATATTCCGTAACAAAATTGTTGAATAAGTAGTATAATAACCCAGGTAAATACGCTGATGTAATAGAAATAAATGATTTAGTATTTATACAGTGTGGCTGAAAAGTATCTCAACCAGGTTCACCTTTGAAACGGATGAAGGGAAAGTTAATGTTATGACAATCAATGAGACTTTATTCTGTTTATTTTAGGCAATTTTTGAAAAGGCACCTTAGATCCCGTATTCTCTTTTGAAAAATATTAAAATTCTAATTTTAAGCAAAACTGGATGAACCAAACATTTATTCATGTTGCAAATACCTTGTTAGACTCCGTAACTTTAAAACTTGGAGAAAAATATTATGAAAGTATACGTTAAAACTCATTTTCATGATATTTTTTTTCACTTGATGTGAAATTTTCCAACAAACCTGTGTATAATTTTGTAAGTGCAGTTATTTATTCAAGGTTAAGGATAACTGCATTAATAAATATTATAATTTACCGACAAAATTCATGGACTTAACGTGTATGTGTTAATTTAAAAATAAAACAAAAATTATTTGTTTTACTTTCGTACAATTAAATCCTTAATATTACTTGTACTCATTATTTAGTGTTTAAACTAATATTTCATTTGAAAATTTATATATTAAACAGTATTTACTAAAACATGAGCTAAAAATAGCACCAATTATATGTAAAAAAAACTTTTGGCGATATCACTTCAAATATTTGCTGATTTATAATAAATATTATCCAGGAAACAACTTTTGAGCTATGTTCTTTTGGGTTATGTAAGGTTCACCCAGTATTTTATTTACAATGTGGCTTGAGCTCCGCCGTCAGAGATCTATTAGAAATTAACAACATATTCATACAAATCAAATGAAAGGCTTGTCATTATTTTGAAAGTAGCTCCAAAGAATCGGACATTTTTATGCTCGAGTGCAATCTCCAATAATTTGGTCGTACTATTAGTTAAAATTTATAATTACATTGACGTACAAAAACAACAAAAATAACCGTGAATAAATGTAGGTATATTTATGAATATTATGAATATAAAATAATATTGAAAACAAGGTAGGTACATTTAATAATTTGCAAACTACTATTATGTAACTAACTATTCCGAGCAAAACTGAACTCAATAATTATTAAAATGTACTACTTTACAAATTGTTAATTGTTATATGATATTATGAATTAATTGATTTGTCATTATTTGCGTTAACATAATAAGTAAACAAAAACGATTGCATTCAGTGATAGAAATTTCAAGGAAGTTACCGAATGGTTGTTGTTATGTAATAAATATTAAATATGTGGAGTGGTCTTTTTTCACTAATCAGAATTGGAAATTCAATAATCACATGAGTAAAAAAATTTGTATGCACTACTAGCTGGGAAGTTGACAATTATACCGTCTTCTAGCTTCCAGCCAGCTGAGAAGTTGAATTTTTTTATTAGCTGTTAGTAATTTTTCTATTTTTCTATGTCAATAATGCACTTGTGAAACATAATTTTGTATACCAAGGAGATTGTCTATATTTGCTGATTGAAATGATCTAACAACATAAATTTATTTAAATAAAAATGTCTAAAATTCGCGCTCAACAGAAATGACGGATGACATAAGGAGTGCGTTCATAATTTATGGATTAGGCGAGGAGCGAAACAAACAGTGTACTTGTCGGTCAGACGACGGCGTAAACGCTTCTCATGGTGCGTTTGTGAACGCTGTGGTGTAGAGTGTGAAGTTTATTTTAAATGTCTTATGAACGCTTATGACTTGAAACTGCGTATACTTTTGCAAATTTATCTGAAACCGTGAAAGGAATGCAGTCGAAAACATTCGACATTGCCACTTTTAACTATGACAAAACTGAGGTTCTAACTATGTAGTGATAATAATTAGAAAAGGGTCTTTTTATTATTAACAATATTAAAAATATGATCAAACATTAATTTTATAATGTGCTTGTTTCCTTGGATTTATTCTATTAACATTATTTTTTCAATTTATGAATATTTAAAGATGAACACTTCCCTCTCACTTCGTCTATTGACTGATATTGATTTATCCAGTGGCGTTGGTATTGTCAGTTACATTTGTATTTTTAGTTTTACTTGGTAAAATAGGTACCGTACGCCATTTGTACGTTTGACAGATAGGCGCCATGTTTTTCCTCGCCTCTTACCGACGCCGCATAGCTTCAGATAAACTTGCCAAACTATATATAAGCTCACTTGTACACGGAATTAGTTGATTGACGTAAGCGTTTCTTCTTGAAAGACACAAGCCATGCTAAGAGGAGTCCTTTTAAGAACGTTATCAATTGTGCTTAAACCTTATGCTGGTTGACGTACTGAAAGGAACTTCCAGGAGGATGCACAAAGAACCTAATGAGGCATAGATGCTACGGAGTCTCCCTTTACTCCTAATTTATCGGATTAGATCAGAGTGGATGAGATAAATGTAATAAAATGATATTATTTAGAAAAAAAAAGGTAGAACGTGTCGCGGGACACACGGTAGGAATTTTAGTTCCTTTTAAGCAAAAATTATGTAATACATCTGACGTTATAGATAAACAATTTGCATATTCCTCGCTGGTCGAGTAGTAAGCAAACCAGACTCTCACGCGGTAGACCCGGGTTCGATTCCCCGTGAAGGAGTTTTTTTTAATTGATAATTTTACTTTTAAATAATTATTCTGCTTGATATTAATAACGACAACAGGTATACGTTTGAAATATTTAGCAGAATATTCATTATTATAGATAATGGTACGGTACCCATGAGGGAGTCCGACTGGCAACATCTACTTATAACAGCATCGTATATTTGAAAAAGGAAACTGTAGCATTATACAAATTGGACATTCAAGAACTGTATGTTTACCACAAAAAAATTAGTGGAAACATAAAGTTGAATTGTTAAATTTTTAATTTGAAATTATATTACAGTTTATAGAAATTTTTATTTTTAAGATTTTTTCTTAAGTGGGTCGTAGAAAAAATATGCTGTTGAGCACTCCGCCTACGGCGTCGTGCTCAAACTTCGTCCTCGTGAGATATGGCCATCATATCCACACTAGTTGCACAAACTACTATTTCTATCAAAATATGCCCTTTTACATTTAAAAGCAACCTGCCAAATGTCAAATCAATTTATCCATCCATTTTAAAGTTATCGAATTAAATCATTCAAGTTTTCAAAATTTCAACACCCTGTATTTCGAAAAGTAAATGTGCTAGACCCCTTAATCCTCATATCATTTTGTCCAATTTCACAAGAGGAATCTACATGCAAACGTTGTAATTACCCTTAACGTTCGAGATGCTTATACCATTTTTTGCGCGATCGTATTAAAATAAATTCCGAATAAAATAATTTAAATTTCTTCGAAATGAACGAAATGTCAAAAGTGACATTTATGCTTCTCGATCAATTTAAAATATATTTTGCATTTTGGTGAAATTTAATTAATTTAATTAATTAATTTATTACTTTTCGACATCTGAACGGTAAGTAAATCACTTACCGACGTGTTAAACTTAGAAACCAGCAAACACAACCTACCGTCCTGACAACCGATGCTGTAAATAAACAAAAAAAGATCAATCGCGCAAAAAAAATTATGGAAATAATAGTAAAAATGTATCCGAACAAATTCAAGTAGATCACCAGCACTGCGAATACCAGCTTTGCATAGAATTTTAATATAGCATCGGTGGTTCAGTGGTAGAATGCTCGCCTTCCACGCGGGCGGCCCGGGTTCGATTCCCGGCCGAAGCATATGAATCGCTGCTTCGTAAACGAGAGAGAGACTCAGGAGAGAGTACACGCCCGCAAGCAAGGCACATAACGAAGCAACGTAACGTAACGGTCAGATCTTTTGCGTCGCGACCCCCGGTCGCTCAAACATAACCTGACGTAAAGAACTAAAGTTCCAAAAATAGCAGACAGCAGATATAGAGCAATGAAGAGGCAGACTCACTGTTAGATTGTTGTCAGTTTGCCGAGAATCGTTGATCAAATTTGGGAACGTTCTAGGCGTAGAAAGTTTCGTTTCCCAAGCCCTTTAATGCTATATATTTTTGTTTTTTACAAATACACGATAAACTCAATACATTTCCAGTAAAATTCGAGAATTTGTTGAAAAATAGGCATACTTTTGGGTGTTATGCACTTAGCTCAGTGGTGGAGGCAACCATTTACGATGATATTTTTGAGGGATTCCAAAAATTTCGCCTACTGCTGTCAGTTTTAAAAGTTTTTGCGCGAATTACATCAGATCTAAGTAAGGAGCTATAGAATTACAGGACGGCACACACAACAGATTTGCAAATGTCGTAGTGGAATAGTTATTTACGTAACAAGGCCCGAAAGTGATATTTTACGGGATGGGTAGGTAGTTTCCAGGGCGAGTCCCGTAAAATCAACTTCGGGTAGCGGTACGTACAATATTTTTTCTGCAGCCGTTAGTAGATGAAATATTAAAAAATAATAGGCATAGATACTATAAATATTACTTGTGTAACTACATTAATTGTACAATTATAACACTGAAAAGCTTTTTTCGTGCAACCGGACGCAAAACAAGCATTTTGCAGCCGCAACAGAGGCCGCAAAATGATATTTTGCGGCCGTTACCCAGAGAATTATATTTTGCGGCCGTTACCCAGAGTGACGGCCGACAAAAATTTAATTTTTACGGCCGTTCCCATAGTGACTGCCGGCAAACTGAACGCCACTACAGCATTTGACATTTCTGAAATATGACAATAAAAATGTATTTCGAACCAAAAACTAACTGTCTTTTCTAAAGAGACATAATGTTATTGAAATTATGTAATTTTCACGGTTGCACGAAAAATATTATGTATACTATGGCCGCGAAATGTTTTCGCGACCTCGAGATTATCTTGCCTCGGCGATAATCTCTCTCTCGGAACGCGAAAAAGCATTTTGCGGCCTTAGTATACAAATAACTATTCCGGTCCCTGGCGTGCATTTTCCGGTCTTGATCGGCAAAACGTTATTTTCTGGACGAAAAATTGTCCAGAAAGTGTATATTTTCTGGTCGGTCTTGAAAAATAGCTACTTTCGGTACGATTTGTGTAAAGCTCCATTTTTGATCAAATAAATCATACCGAAAGTTCTATTTTCGGGACGGATTCAGAAAAAAGCTCTTTTTGTAAATTTAAAATAATTCACTCAAAAAGTATTTACTCTTATTTACAATGTTTATATTTTTTCCAGGATACTAACACAACCACATTTACCAGAAATTTCAGACGACTACATTTACGTCTTCCTTTATTCGTGCTGCTATTCAATTGAAAGAGCGAAAAGTGCCATCGAACATTACTTCTCAATGAGAAGCAACCATCCAGATATCTTCGGTAACAGAAATCCTGAAGATCCTAGAGTCAAGCATGTTAGAAGTTTGGGGTAAGTACAACCACGATAACGAGTTTATTTAATAGACAGAGCTGCCTATAATAATTATTAATATACTTTGTTCAAGAATTTTAAATAGGTATTGTCTAAGTAGTATACATAGGTAAAGTTTGTCTGAAATAAACAAGATGAAGCACATGTTTGTCTTCCTTTGCCGAGTGATAAACCTTGCAAAACCAAAATTATGTTATGTTATATCGGGGCTAGTAATAGAGTGCCACCAAAATTTAGATAACGCCTCGGCAGATAACAATATTATCCTGAGGTGGATTAAAGGGCACGACATGAGTAAAGGAAATCGCATTGCCGATACTTTAGCCAGGGAAGCAGCTGGACTAAAAATTTCAGGACCCAGTGACACCTACGGCTTAACGACTTCGACAATTACGGAACTAGCCAAAAGTTACATCTATGCTCAATCCCTTAAGAGATGGGATGGAATCAAAGGATGCAGTCTTGCCAGACTGCCTTGGGCGACCCTGGGAAGGTGGTGCCGAAGAAATGTTTGGCGATGACCAGGAACAACCTACGTTTAACAGTCTAGGATAACTAGGATTTCTGACTGGCCACTGTTAACTAAGGAAGCACCTCCAAACTATGGGGCTAGTGGACACATCTCTATGCAGGATGATGAAACTGTCAGGCATGTCTTATGCGAGTGCTGGAGTTATCGTCAATAAGAGAGTGTGTGTTCGGTGAGTCTTGGCCTGCACCTGCCGATATAAAGGAGATGTCTCCTATTGACCTGTCCACCTTCCTGAGAAGGACATGATGGACGATTACTTAGGAGGACAACTCCTCGGGAGGCTGTACAATGGGTCACATGTGGCACAAGTGCTACACTCACCCTCCCTACACTACAGATTCAGAAAACCAATATTATGAATCATCCAAGTAATATTAAATCATGGACATTTTTTCTGTGTCGGGCACGTACCTTCACCCCGTATCAAAACAAGTTCAGGTTTGGTTAGGTTTCTATTGTCAGAAGATTGAAAATTAAGTTATCACGGTAGTCATGCAGAGACGTAGGTTGAGAATGAAACAAATTTTTCGATTGATTGATTTTCAAAAATTCATGAAAAGGCAGTGGAGAAAAAGAACGACCAAAGAAATAAAAAACGTGTAGGTGTAAGACATCATGCATTACAGGTGAATTTGAAGCACAGTGTGAAGAAAATGCTTTTTTGATGTGATGGAGGTAAGAAAAAAAGGGGACGACCAAGAAAGAAATGAATGGATGCAGGAGAAGACTTGAAACAGTTTTAGAGAACCGGAATATGATTGCAAGAGATCTGATAAAATGGAGAAATATAACAATATAGACTTTATCATTTCCATTTTATTTTTTCCAATAAAAATTATATCGCTAATTGATTTGTTTCCTTCTTTTATGCATTCATGACATTTTTAAACTATTTATCCTATGATTTTTTAATAACTCAAATAAGTTTAATTGCACTTTTAGTATGGCAGCCGACAATAATTCTCTCCACAAATAATATAAGGAAGTCATAATCATAGACAATTTCAATATTATGTAATATAATTGGAATGAGGAATGAGAAATTATTATACCATCCTTAAGTTTACAAGTGCATAGGTACTTAACTGGTTATTAAGAAAGAGAAATTTTCTGGTGTGGCCTCCTTACACACATAACGAGTTGTTATACGGGTCGAGACTAATTTAATGTAGCTACTATTGAAACGTGTTTTTTTTTCGAATTTTAATTTCCTGGTTTCTATAAAATTTGGTATTATTAAATATTCCAATCTATTCATATTTCAGAAATAATAATTCCGTTTTTATATTTTCAAATGAGTTTATGGTAATTAGAAAGTTTGTGAAGGGGCATTAGGGTTATATACAGTGTGGAAACCTCTTATGGAATAAAATTCTTTATGTCATTATTTTAGAAAATTTTAAAAAATGCCGAGACACGTCAACTTTTGAATTGAGTTGTGCGTTATGTAAACATAAATGTAAATGTACAGGGTGATTCACGCAAGTATGACATAGTCGGTGTCGGTGCATATTTTTGAAATCCTCTAAATGAACCGATTCCAACAAACTAAATAATGTATGGTCAATTATGAATTATACACGGTGAAATTTTAAAATTAATAATTTATTACACTTGAAATATTGGTACTTTTTTAAATTAGCTAAATATGGATTTATCAAAAATCTAAACTAACTAATTATTAGACGTATCTGTATATTAAACAAAATCTGCTACGCCCATGAATTTTATCATAAATACCAAAAAATTGCCTAAAAACGCCAATAATTAAACAAAATCGGTAAATAATGTGGATTGTTTTAAATCGGTAAATAATGTGGATTGTTTTCTATTCTGTCAGTTGTTGATGTGTTGACAGTTTATACTGAAAAAGTAAAATCTTTGTCAAACACTCTTTCCTTGTCGACATAACAATGGAATATTTAATTTAAGATAATCAAAATATCGAACACCAAGATTTTTGGGGAAGAATGTTTATATACTTATCTTTTATTTTCAATCAGAGAACGCAATACCGCTTACTCAGTCTTAGTGTTACCCAGACTGTGTTGGATTCATCCCCATTGCACCCGCAGGAGTGGTCTAGTCCATAGATAAAAAAATTCTTATAGATGGGAAACTGACCCGTGGCGCCCTCTATTTGTACGGGTGGCGCCACCTTGAGAGTTCCGTCAGTACCTAAACACAAATGATGGTTGTGAACTTCGCTAACAGCCGAAAAAGAAGATTCCTGTAACTTCACTGTTTTTGGCGACATATTCAAAATTACTGTAATTTTACTTTTATTGCAAAATGACATTTATAGTCAATTTTTTGATATTTCATTCAAAGTTACTCAACATTGGATTGATATTACAATAATAACAATCAAATAGTCAAGTAAAATCAAATGAAGTGTCAAAAAATGGACCATATAATGCCTGAAGTGAGAAAAATGAAGCATTAATCATCAAGTTTATATATTTTATTCAATAAAAAATAATAAATGGAACGTTTTTTCACATATTTCATTGACAAACATGAAGAAAAATAAATATTAAACAACAATGTTGGGAAGTTCAAAGCTGTATGGAAGAATAATTACTTCTGTCACTTTTCATTTAATAAAACATGTTTTTTTTTATAAAGATAGAGCTTACCGGGTGCCCTCACATTACAGTCTTTCACAATATATATTCTCCACATTGTCTCTTGAAATTAAAGTCCCACTATAAACAATAAAAACTAACTACGAATACTCAACACACACACAAATAAGCAAAATAGTTTTTAAAAACGAAAACCGGACAAGCTCACGATACACGTTGTAAAACGTTGATCTGCAGCTGTCAGGCAGTTGTCAGGTTAGAATCATAGATAATACGTTAGGATTTCAGCGCTGATATATGTGGAAAAATCTGCAACTACCACTAACGGCGTTACAGTTCTCACTAAATTAGAAATGACAGTGACAGTGACAGTCAAGCCGCCCTTAAAGCACTTCAGAGCTATAGGGTGACATCTCGGCTAGTATGGGAATGCGGCGAAGAACTTAGAAGACTGGCGACTCGGAACAGTGTAACACTGGAGTGGGTCCCAGGTCACAAAGGAATCGCTGGCAATGAAAAAGCTGACGAGCTCACAAAAGCAGAATCGTCAACTCTGATGAATGGACCCGAACCAACTGTGAAATTCCCAGATGCCCAAGTACAATAAGCACAATAAGCCCAGGAGGCTGAGGTGGAGCCGGCGAAGGGACGGCTCCTTTAAAAAAAGTTTATGAGCAAATGGAGCCTTAAATTTCCATAATCGAGCAAAAAGTCACTTATTATTCTTCTCCTTTTTCCCTATCCCAGATGCTTAACAAGGTCATGGTTAAAAGGATGGTTGAAAGAACAACACAATAAATACTGGAAGAACACGACCAGGCAAATACATGGGAAGACATTCATAAAAGAACCATCAGAAAAAGTGGCGAAATAACTGCTCTCAATGAGCAGGAACAAACTACGCACCATAACGGAGCTACTTACGGGACACTTTCCCACAAAGGAGCACCTAAACAAAATAGGGCTGTACAACGGAGACCTTACATGCAGAACATGCAAAAAGGATACCGAAACAGCTCTGCATATACTATGTAACTGTGAGTCGCTGGACCACAGAAGGCAGAAACTGTGGTAGACCCCAAATGACTCCAGAAGACTTCTACAACCAACCAGCAAAGAACCTGTATGAGCTAATACAGGGAACAGAATGGCTGAATAGGTTGTAGTTAGAACACTAGGAGTATCCACAAGAAGCCCAGGAGGCTGAGGTGGTACCGGCGAAGGGACGGCTCCAGGAAAAAAAAATTAGAAATTTTGGTACTGACGGGACTCTCTATGTGGCAGCACCCTCGCGCCTTCAGAGATCCCCTACCCTGGTCTAGTCCTTGCATTCACCCCCTCTCTTTTACTCCACATCTCCGCGCCATACAACATACCGTCCTACCAATAACTCTCCACTTCCACTCTCCTGACCCTTTAGTCTTGGTCTTACAAACCTTCAATTGGTCTTGGTATTGGTTTTGCCTTCTTGTAAGACCAAGAACAGTCTCACTCATCACTACTTAGGGTGGGTATTATAAAACTATTTTGACATATAACTAAAAGTTAACTTGTAGAATGACGACACATGTTATAGTTAACTTCAAAATGGCGGAGTTAACTTTGTCGGGTGGAAGAGGTATCGATTAAAGTTAACTTTATGGTAAAATCGGGTTTTCGTGATTTGATAGTTGCTCTGTTCTGTCGGTTCAGTCAACAATTTGGCATTTTTAACCTTAAAATTATATTGTGAATATTTTGATTGCTTTTACTTTGTTTTCTTTGAATTTTGCAATGTTAACAAACTATATCCAAGATATTTTTGAGGAACTTTTAACCGACGATGAAGAAGATGCTATGAATATTGTTGAAGGCACTCGGCGACGAAGGATATTTTGCACTCCACCATGTCCTTAAATTCTTCCACTAATGATAGAAGAGATTCAATTTCCTCATTGGAAAAGTTTATGGCTCGTCTATACATTCAGACAAGAACAAATAAAATAAAAATTCGACACTGGGAACGAAATAACAAATATACCAAACAGACATCTCAAAACTAGACCATAAAACTAAAGTCAAAATGCCAAAACTCTAGGCCATAGACAATATTTCTCTATGCTCCAGGTTCTTCTTTTTTTTGAAAATGTAACTTTTATAAAACTGACATTTTAAAACCTAAAGTTAACTTGACAGTTAAATTCAAAGTTAACTTCAAGACATGTTTATAATACCCGCCCTTAGAACAATAAAACAAGTTTACTTTTATTAATATTTTATTATTGTTACAAACGTTACATGAGGTTATACTGTGTCTGTGTGTCTGCTTAAATTCACACAATATTCTTTATAAAATGTTCTGCATGGTCTTAAACCTAAAATGCAACCATCAGATATACGAGGTTTGTTAGAAAATATTAATTTGGCCCAAAAATAAAGTACCTACCTTTATTTTTGACAATATCGAAAAGTGTAATTAAGAAACACTTATTTCAATGCATAATCAAAATAATGCAACGAAGAGGTTAAAAGACGTGAAGGTTATCAACTTTTCAACTGATGAAAGTTTCCGATATTTTCAAAAATAAATTTACTTCACTGTTGGGTAAAATTCGTATTAACTAACAAACCTTGATTACAACTAAAAAATTTTATATCTAATAATTGCATATCAGATTTAAGATCATGCAGAACTTTTTATAAACAATAACTTTTTTCGTTATGTTAGTAATAAAACAGTTTTCCATATGGTGCGAATTTAAGTAGACACAGTAGATAGAGTACATTGGTTACTTTTATTTTTTGTATTTTCAATTTTCCAATTTTTTTAAGTTTTAGATAATTTATATTTTTTATATTTTTAACAGTTATAATCAATACTATAGCTCGAATTGCTTTTTAAAATCAAGACATACATGCAAAACATTTTCCCATCATGTAGCTAGTTTCCAAAAACAATTTCTTAGATAGATCGTTTGCAGTATATCACCTATCTATAATTCTCTAAGGTATCTTTATTATCATTCCTTTGTTTAAGATGCTGTTTCAACACAATGTCTTTATAATCGAAATAAGTCCTCCTATTTCCTTTATCGAGCAAATAATAATGGTTTAAAAGTTTCCTGGTTACTGAATAAAGTCGGTAAATACGTTGTTCTGTTTCGTCATTTCGCGCTTCAAAAGATTTGTATCTAAAACACAGATATGGATTTTATTACTGGGATCATTATAGTTATAGAGGAGCGGAACACCCCCTTTTTTTTTCACATACCGACCATCCTCGTTCTAGTCGCTAAAAACAGTCTATCTTTATATTTTCGAGGGTGCTGAACACGAATATGACATTTATTTTTTTCTAAAATCGGGGGAACATGGTCAAAATGTACTTTTTAACCGAAAATGCGAAAAAACGATTTTACGATTTTCGACAATCAACTCGCGGTTTCTCGGCGAATAATTCATATTTTTTCACGAAAATTTAATGACGTTTTCTTCAACCAATTCTAGAGACAATGAAACTAGTCCGAAATCCCCAAAGCATTTTACATTCGAGCAATAAATTGAAGAAGTTTTTTTTTCGAATTTTTGACTTTTTACGTACGATGAAAAAAGTTGAGTGAGGAAGTTTTTAATTGTTCATATCTGAATACGCAGTATTGAAATTTAGAAATCGAGGAAGTTTTTGGGAAAATTTGAGCTAGTAATATGCAGTAGAAAAAAAGATAGAGCGATTTTAAGATGAGCACTCTCGCCGCGCGGCTCCCGCATTGGGCGTGCGATAAATCCGATTTTATCAGAGATATCAAGTAAAATCGATTGCAACTTTACGAAAAAAGACGAAAGTTCGAGAGTAACATTTGAAGGAAAAAATGAAATATATACTTAAGCATCATTTTTATTTTTACGATTCATCAGATACAATGTCATGTCTGTTTGTACAAGAAGATTTGCAAGAACAAATATCGCAACATTGTAAATTAGATTGCTTGCAAGGGCATACTTCCGTTGAACACGGAGATTTTCCGGAGCAGGCACAAAAATACTTTTGTAAAAGTTCCATACTTGTGATACCTTCATAATAATTCGTAAGCACATAACCATTCTCAATGAGCCATCCATAATTTGTTATTTCTTCCGATTTTATTACTGGATTGATCGCTTGGTTCCACTCATTTATTTGCCACAATGCTCTTAATATATGCTGCTCCAAAGCGGGCTGTGAGGGAGGTAGCTTATCGATCGAAACCGTTTTTGCAATTGCAGCATAGTATCTCAAAGAATTAATTGAATTCCGTGTGGCTTTCAATTTTTTTGATGGATCATACAACATAGCTAAAAAGTTACTTACAACTTCTAAGGCGGACTTAAGAAGTACAGTAACTTGGGCATTCTCGAGCGCGTCAGATATTCATACCACGTATGCCCCAATTGCCTCTGATAACAACGGTATATCTGCCGGTTTGCGTGGTGGGGGTAGGCATATAGCAGTCAAAAATCCGAAAAAAAAATTCACTCGAGCGCGTCAGATTTTCGGAAGGGGTGTTAAGTAGACCCCATGACAGCTCCCTTTAAAAACTAGACCCCCAGTTCACACCGTTTAATCATTATGTGAAAATTGTTTAGGAAGAAGATAGAACAAAAGGTAGAACGTGTCGCGGGACACACGGTAGGAACTTCAGTTCATTTTAAGCAAAAAGTATGTAATACATTTGACGTTATAGATAAACAATTTGCAAAGCCTCGGTGGCCGAGTAGTAAGCAAACCAGACTCTCACGAGGTAGACCCGGGTTCGATTCCCCGTGAAAAAGTTTTTTTTTATTGTTAATTTTATTTTTAAATAATTATTCTGCTTGATATTAATAACGACAACAGGTAGACGTTTGAAATATTTAGCAGAATATTCATTATTATAGATAATGGTACGGTACCCTTCATGAGGGAGTCCGACTAGCAACATCTACTTATAACAGCATCGTATATTTAAAAAAGGAAACCGTTGCATTATACAAATTGGACATTCAAGAACTGTACGTTTACCACAAAATTGGTGGAGACATAAAATTTAATTGTTAAAATTTTAATTTGAAGTTATATTAGTTCATAGAAATTTTTATTTTCTAGATATTTTCTTAAGTGGGTCGTAGAAATAATATGCTGCTCGACTCGTGTGGATTGTCCATATCGCACTTGAACGATTGAGCACTCCGTCTACGGCGTCGTAGCCAAACTTCGTCCTCGTGCGATATGGCCATCATATCCACACTACTATTTCTTTAAAAATATGCCCTTTTATATTTAAAAACAACCTGCCAAATGTCAAATCAATTTATCCATCCATTTTAAAGTTAACGAATTAAAACATTCAGTTTTCATAATTTCAACACCCTGTATTCCGAATAGTAATTGTGCTATTGTAATTAAGGTGTCTACTTAATCGCGCAAAAAAATTATGGAAATAATAGTAAAAATTTATCCGAACAAATTCAAGTAGATCACCAGCACTGCGAATACCAGCTTTGCATAGAATTTTAATATATAATAGCATCGGTGGTTCAGTGGTAGAATGCTCACATTCCACGCGGGCGGACCGGGTTCGAATCCCGGCCGGAGCATATGAATCCGCTGCTTCGTAAACGAGAGAGAGAGAGAGAGAGAGAGAGAGAGCACAAGCACGAAAGCAAGGCACATAACGTAACATAACGTAGCGTAACGTAACGCGTAACGGTCAGATCTTTTGCGTCGCGACCCCTGGTCGCTCAAACATAACCTGACGTAAAGAACTAAAGTTCCAAAACTGACGATTTCGGCGTGACGATAAGTTACGACAAATTTTTGAAAATGTAAAAAAAAGTTCTTTTGAAATACTCTAGCGCGATTTTCATAGGGGAGGTTTATCTCGGTATCCTGAAAGCATATTTTCTTAATCTGACAAAAATGTTGGTGGGTTCTCTTAATCTTACCGAAAAAGTTCTGTATTACGTGTTTATGGCACATTTCTCTTTTTATGCTTCAATTCTTCACTTCGTTTTGATTACAGTACGTCAAAAAAATAATTTGAGGATCAACAGGCTATTGAATAATACAAATAAATGAAACTGTACATGTTAATAATACTTTTGTATATACAGATACGCGTAACTTTTTCCGAGTACACGAAAATGGTCGAGAAGCTTTAGGAAAAAAAATTGAGATTAATAAAAGTTACATAATTTAATCATCGTTGTTCCATATCAATTTTTTTAACACCCTCCGTTTTCGAGATATACTCAAAAAATGGAGTTTGGGTTTTCATGATGCTTTAAGTCCAAAAGTTTTAACTTTGGACAAAAATGTAAGGAAACCTTTTTTTTGTGTAAAATGAAATTTCCTTTTTTTTTATTCAAACTTTTTTTTTGTAAAATGTATCGTTCACGACTTATATGCCGCAACGCGTTTTTCGGAAGACGAAATGGCTCCTCCACACTTCCGGTCATGCGGAAACCGGCAGATTTTGTATTATATTTAGATTATATTCTTCAAAATAAAAATAAAAATAAAATCGCGCTCGAGAATGCCGGATTAACGTTTTTCTTTTACAAGTTCACTACCCTATAACTCGGCGGCGTCAAGGACTTATCGTCAGATTAGTTAAATTCAGTCTCAAAACAATAAAAATCAACCCCCAATATCTTAATCTGACGCGCTGGAGTATTTCAGTATATCGATTATTTTTTACTAATCTGATCGTCTATCCTAGGTGCGCGTCGCTACCTATAGAGATAATACTTTCCAAAGTTGTTCTATTAGGTCTAAGGTATCTCTCTAAAGTATCTCTCATCTATCTTCAACTGCCACGCTCGAGTATTCCCGAAAAATCCCCTATTCGCCTCCCTAGCTATTAAGCAGACAAGATGAATAACCCGCTATACTGACAACACACTTGAGTTACAACCAGCATCTGAGTCGACTCTTTCATTCCAAAACAAGGTCACTGATTCCA
The DNA here is from genome assembly GCA_910591675.1 of Galerucella calmariensis. Taxonomy (NCBI): domain Eukaryota; kingdom Metazoa; phylum Arthropoda; class Insecta; order Coleoptera; family Chrysomelidae; genus Galerucella; species Galerucella calmariensis. The sequence goes on from CAJUYG010000466.1 coordinate 74,754, forward strand.
ATAACAGTGCCGTGCTGTATAATGATATTAATTTAATAGAAATAACAAATAATGAGAAAAATATAAGGAAACAATATTCCAATCAGATACAACAACAAAAAACATTGACACAGCGAATGTCAGATGTCAGCGAATACACGGAACTCACGGAATGAGAGTTGCTAGAACATGCAACGGAATTACAGCGCTACTACCGCCACCTAACTCTACCTTGCGGGCAATCGAACAAATACAATTATTTCCAATTAGTCTAGTTAAAGCATACAAAATATCCGTAAAATGCCGCAAAAATTACAAAAAAATTGAAAATTCAAAATTGAGTATTTAAAAGGCTTGTGATTAACACGAGAAAAACTTTACGATGATAGGCATGCAATTTTCCGGAAAATCGCTAAGTAAATTTTTGTTTTTTCCTTCTAATTGCTTAAATAATGAAATTACAGGAAAATGTTCAAATCAAAAGCTGTAGCTAATACATTTATCTACAAAATTTGTTAAAACATGTTTTTCGTATCTGCAGTATTTTTCAAAATATACCAAAATTTCCCTAAAAGTATTTTTGAACATCAATTTTCATGTTTTTAATTTCACAATAGTAAGTGAACAATGGAATTGAGGAAAAACATTTCCGGATGAAATGTGCTCCAAAATGGGGTATCTACAAATACATTGAAAATTTTGTTTTTTTATGTATTATCATTGATTTTCCACGTAAACCTCTACTAAAAAGTCGTTTTTTTACCCTCTAATTAACAATAATAAATTGAAAATTTAAATTATATAACATAGCGTACTTTAAAGATTGAGGTGTTATCTTCAAATTTTATTTGAAACTTTTTCTTGTAACTGAATTTTCCACAAATATACATACGATTTTTAATGAACCTTCATTTTTTTGACCCCACTTCATTTCCATCATTGCTTCAATAACAGACTCTATTCTTAGCCGCTCTCTCACCTGCTTTTTCACCTTTATTTGTGCTCCCTTCTCTTTCTTACCTGAGCCATAGTTGTGTTCTTTTGTATCGCGATCACTTCAAGATAGGTTCATCATGAAGTTTACAAACTTTCAGATAATATCATAAACACTATAAAAAGTTGTAGAAAGTTTGCTGGATGACGTCTGATTTAAGTATTTATTGTAAATAATTGTCTATTATTTAAAAAATCTGATATTTATAGAAAAACTGTATAGTAGTTTCGAAAGTGTTGAGTGGTAAAGTTTCATTGAATTATATTAATTTCGAAAAAATATATAATTTAATGAAGTCTTAAAAAAAGTAAAATTATAATCATGCAAAAAACCAGATTTTCAAGAAGCATTTGTTTAAAATTCGAAATATTGACGGCTCTGCTTTTATAACGATAATGTTTTATGCTCATTTGCAATGCTAAATCTAGAAGGAATTGTCGCTGGGATAAGTGTTAATTAAATAAGCTCCAGTTTTTTATTTTAAACTGATTTTACAGTTAGAAAATCTACTTTTTAAAATTTGAAAAGGTTTCTATCTGAAAGCTGAGATCTCTCTCTACATTTTACGTGTGTTGATTTATTTTTTCAGAATTTTATAAGCCCAAAATTATTTACTTTTAAGTCGAATGGTTAATAAATTTGGCTCCCGGGCCGTTCGCGCGTAACTACGAATTGATTAGCACTGACATTATTTTTATCTCGTAAACTTTTCAATTTACAGAAAAACTTTTCTGATGAAATTTGTGAATAAATGTATCAGCTATAATTTTTGTTGTAAACATTTTTCTGTATTTTTATTATTTAAACAATTAGAGCGAAAAAACAACACAAAAAAAATTTACTCAACGATTTTCCGGAAAATTGCATACCCAGTATCATAAAGTTTTTCTCATGTTGAACACAACCCTTTTGAATACTCAATTTTGAATTTTTAAGTTTTTTGTATTTTTTTGAGGTTTTATGTGTAGTTTGACTAGGCTGAATGTATCAGACAAAGAATTCTTCTCATGTCCTCATCGAACTAATTTTCCTAGGCACTTGTGCGTCTATGGTTTTATAATCTAAACTTAGACACATGTTGTATTACAGATAAATACCTTTCAAGAAGTTTTTCCATGTGTTCGTTGTCACGCTGCAATATTTCTCTTGTAATTCGAACGGGTTTAAACTCTAAATACTCTCTTGAAAGCGACTTAGAAATATCGTTATACATACTAGACATACATCGTACATCTGAAAATTTTAAGAATGGCATGTATTTAAAAAACAGTAAAAACTATAATTTGCTCTTTGCTTATTTGTTTAAAAGTCTTATTACACTTAAACTCGTTTTAGTATGAAACTAGTGTATAATTTTTACGTATAAATTATATGAAGGTTAAACCAGTTTAGACTTATGCTGGGGTTCTGAGAATTTACTTATAAGCTACAGAATCTGTAAGATATATGATCTGTAAGTTGAACCTTTACAGATTTGTAAAATTTGCTATTCTGGAACCAAATCTGTAAGAGTCATAGTTACAGATCTTCGCCTTATAGATTTCAACTTCACTTCTGTTTATAATGTCAAAATTCTAACCTCAAAACCATTAAAAGTATTAACAGCTGTGTGTGTACCGACCTGGTAAACCTTAATACTAATTGATATATTTACAATTTGTAATCAAAGAATGGCGTAAGTAAACTGACATAATAAATTTCAACATGTTATTTATTTATTTAAATATACGTTTTTTGTAGAGCACAAGGTGTAAAAAGAAAAAGGACCAAAAATACGTCTCCAGGAGCAATTGGAGTTATACTTACAATTCTTGGGAAATGATTACATTTTTCGCAGTAATACACTATCAACCCTACTTTAGATCCCAATTATTTAATGAAAAAATGGGAAGAGCTAGTGGCGCAATAGAGTACACGCATATTTCATATTTTGCTTGGATATTAATTTATAATAGTAATAAATATTATATCAAAAATTACTAGTAATAAGAAATAAACCGGTTTCCATTGGAAATTACTCCCAAATTTTAAAATAAAATTCAAATTTCAATGGACTTTCCGACCACAACCCGAGGATTTCCGAACGCTACCGATGACGTGTGATGTCATAAAATTTGTTTACTTTTGTCAATTTGGCCGGTATTGCATTAGGTTATGTGTAGTTGTCTGTCTATATTGTATTTTAATCAACTATTAATTGCTTCATCGAAGTAAAAATATCATTTATATGTTTGTTTGAGACCATTACGTGTTTGTGTGTGCTTTTTTTTATTTCTAAAAGTCAACGTGAAGTGGAAAGTGGACATAAATATTCGATATTTCCGAGGATGATTTAAAACTTTTGGAAGAATACTTATATTTTATTTACTAGTTCAGTGTTCAGTGGCGATTCTTTCATATTTTGTGAGTAAAGATATGGCTAGCGAAGGTTTTGTAAAAGCACAAACTGATAACTTGCCCAAAGTATTTATGCTGCTTGAATTTATGAAGTCAAACAGCTGCTTCAATGCAGAGGAAATAAGAGGAGTTAAAGCATTATCATAAGTACGATTTAAGCTATGTTTTATTTATATAATATATACCAACCATATTTCGATGTGTGGTCGTAAGAAAATTATGTTTTTATGGTTGATTCCTAGACATATAGGTACATAACCTCAAACTATTTAAGAATACAAATTACC
>CAJUYG010000466.1:91082-179418 GCA_910591675.1 Galerucella calmariensis
ACTCACTCAATCACTGTCACTTCTTACCATTTTTTTCGACCCAACCTTCAATTTTGACAAACATGCCAATTGATTTTTTTAAAATGTCATTAATAAAATTTTGATTTTTACAATAAATGCGGTGATAATTTTATTGATTAAAATTCCATATCAATATATGCTTATTTCACATTTTAAGGCACCGTTTACCTTCCAAACATGATTTTATAAAGGTGTTTATAACTTTTATATATCAATTTTTGTTACTTGGGACGTTAAAAACGACTTAAGACGCGGTGCAGTCACACATATTTCCTAAGTCCTACTTAAATGCTTAAGTAGCAGCGGTGCAGTTGGACCTTAGAGTATACATTTATTGTTATTGTACTTATGCAAATCTTACCTGAAGTTTTCGAACAAAGCAAATATGGTGATGAGGTTTTGGGAGAAAGCAAATTCGATGATGATGGCTGTTTCGAGCACACAGACGATTGCTTCTTTTCTTCTTTTTGCTCGACTTTTTGGGAAGTGGAACATTTTTTCTCTGATTCTGAAACGATATTTTGGCGCATTGAGTAGAACAATATTTTATTAGAACTATAAACTAGAATAATAATTATTTTAACGCTTTATAAAGTTTTGAAAAATATTTTCCAAAGTCACTGACCGATCAACTAAGAAGCAACAACTACTTCCTGGGCTATATACCCCGACGGATATTGAATTACACTTCAAAGTCAATCGGGGTTGGCATACCTTGTTGGCATTATCCTCAGGTACCCATTATTGTTTTGTGAAAACTTTTAGTTTATTTAAATAATTTAAAGCATTCAATAATGTCGAATGTTTATTTACCTTGTTTATCCTGACTTGCTTTGCAAGTGGAATCCTTAGCTTTATTATCTTGACGAGCTATGGGGCAAAGCTTACAAATGGGCTCCTTAAACTTTTTATCTTGTTTATCCTGACAATCAGGCGGACTCGGTTTGCAAGTAGTTTCTTTGGGTAACTTGTTATCTTGTTTATCCGATTTACAACTGGTCTCCTTAGATTTATTATCTTGGCGAGGTATGGGACAAAAGTTACAAATAGGTTCCTTAGGTCTATTATCTTGTTTATTTTGACATACTGATTCTTTAGATTTAGTATCTTGTTTACTTTGACTCTTTTCTTTAGGCTTATTATCTTGACAGGTTGATTTCTTGCTTTCTTCACATTTAACTTTCTTAGGTGTTTTTGATGAACAATCTGATGTTTTGGGTTGCTTATTCTTTTTATTACATGATAACTGAAACGAAGAACATAAATATGAGTTTATGTGGATAAATGATTATACATGGATCATTTTTTCGTAAACATTTGCATAAAAAGAAATGATATAGAACCCCATAAAAATAATAAAAAAACGTTGCACAACAAAAAGTTGAGATATTATTGGTAGTATAGGTGATGAGTGTGAGAAATGATTGGAGACTCAACTCATCAGATTTTTTAGTACTTCAAAGTCATAAAAAACGATCTAAAAGTCAAAGATACACCTGAACTTTTACCATTTAGCAGTCGTAGAAAAGAACAAATATTTAAATCGTTCAGAGTTAAGGACTATTCAGAACTAAACAAAAAGACAAATATTTCGAATTACAAAAAGTCTGAGTAGGGGTACCTCACAAAAATATTCTGACTCTTTTGTTTAAGAAGAGGTGAGAAAAACCTCTTTCATCACTATTCTTTACAAAAAATTACCTTTTTTCACAACTTCTTCAATCTGTTAATGTGTTTGTTTTTATCGCTATATAGTAATAACTTACTACTCCTACAGCTGCAATGGAAGTCTTAATGAATCTGCCACCTCTACTAGTCGAGCGGATAAAGCACAAAAAAGGCTCAAAGTTCGGAATTTTTTCCCTAAAGACGGATCGGGCGCGGAGTTTTTTTCGTTCTCGTGATTTCTTGGAGAGTCCCACGGAGACGAGGTTCATCGGCGTTCCTGAGCCCCAAGTGTCCGGGGGGTCAATTTCAACATCATAATCGTGATCAGCGACCTCGAAAACCCCCGGGTACCCGATTTGAGCCAGATCTGACTCTTATTTACAGAGGCCTCCCAAAAGATGCATTTTTGGCATGCATTTTTGACTGCAGCGATGCAATTCCCGATTTGTAATGGGAACAAAGTAGGTACATTTTTTACAAATAATGTTCCGAAGCGAATGCAAAATACCGCATTCCGATCCGTCTTTAGGGAAAAAATTCCGAACTTTTTTGCTTTATCCGCTCGACTATACACATATTCATACAAGGTGAAGCGAGATCTGTAATGCACAGATTATTACTCATTAGCCACCAGAATAATAGGGCCACTAAATCTTAAATTTTGATCTTTAAATAACGCGTATTTTTTGGATTGACAAGTTTAAAACAATAAAAAGAGAAGCAGCTGCAGGACTTAATTAAATTTTTTTATAAATGTTGTAAAGTTTGGAGTTTGGTTTATGTGTTAAATTCAATCTATTGTCTTTCAAATCTTTCAATATACATTTAAGAGTAAAATATATACGGACTCTGGTGTAGAGACTCGCATAATATTTGAAAGGAAATTGATTACATGGATGATGAAAAGAAAATTTAGTTAATTCGTTCAAAAGGAACTGATCAATTCCCCTTTGGTTAGCTATATAATCGAATGTTTCGATAAATATATTTTCCATTGCAATAACGTTCTCAACAATGTCCCTTGATGGTACACATGAGCCACTAAATTCATCCTTATTTGTCGTGTAAGCTTTTAGTTTACAGAAAAAAGTTTCTCTGTTTATTAAATTATCAGCCGAATGGGCAAACTTTAAGCATGTTTCACATGAATGTTGTATAAGCATTTTTTTAACAAATACCCCGTAACATACACTAAAGCATTTCCTTCTGGGCTTGATAGATTCTGGTAATCTGTTGTAAACACTCTTTTAAAGGCACATTTTCAGTTTCTGTAGGAAGAGTGAACTGTTCTAGGCATTATTTTGTTAGTTCAGAACCAATAGTTAAAAGAACTTACGTTTATGTCATCCATACAGTTTGTGCCTTCAAAATGATCAAAAAAATTTAGAGAAAATAGCTTTTTGAACACGCTACAAAATTATACGGGGGTTGGATTTTTGACATTACCACAGCAACTTCGTATTTGGCCAAAAAGTTTTCGAGGCAATCCTGATTGAGGTTTCGTGTGAGTAAAAATTTATATCCTCGCCATTTTAAAGTTTCTCATAATGACAGAATTGCTTGAATGGTTATTTTCCATGCAGATATAAATTTCAATTGCTTAGTAACTCTTTTATTTAGATAATTAAAAACCTCAAGTTTATCAAACAAGTCATAAACCTCTTGCAATAATGTTAACTGCTCCTGTGTGCCCATCATTCATTTTTTTAATGAAATTTGCAGTCGCTTTTGCCTCATCAGAAATTAACCCAAATTCTATATAGGTGTGCATTGCAACTGCTACTGAGTGACTAAAAACTTGTGTCGCTAGTTTGACCTTCATTTTCTGAAAACCGTTTGGATAAATATGATCACTGGTCAGTTTTGGAGCCACTCCCGCGCTCCAAACGTTGGCCAGTAACGTAATTTCAGTACACATCAGCTAAAGGCGGCGCCAGACATGCGGCATTCGGCGAATACCGAGCGACTGCTCGCCAAGTAGCAAGTAGTTGAGTTACTCGGCAAGGTGTGCGCCAAATGACAAGCACCTAAACCAGATATTCGCCATTCGTTGGATGCGGATTCAGAGCGTTATACGGCAAATATTCGTTTCCTTTGATTTTGCTTCGAAAGACCGACACACAACGGGAACTACGCGAACACTGCACAAATACTAAAATTGGTCATCGGCAAGTAGCGATCAACCCGTCCACACACTCGCTACTTGGCGAGCAGTCGCTCGGTATTCGCCGAATGCCGCATGTCTGGCGCCGCCTTAAGATTTCCAAAACAATGCGAACAAGTCCAACTTTATGCTCTATATTCTTCTCATTAGTCTGTTAATTTTTTGTGTTTTCTTGCTTTATGTACTTGTTATTATAATATCCTTATTATAAAAATAAATCCGTAATTTTGTATTAGCAAATATTACAAAATATTTAGTGTTTAAGCTTTGCTATTAAAGAGAAAAATATTAATATGATTTTTTGCTCATTTCAACAATTAATTAATAAATTAAAAAAATCTATACAACATATATATAAAACACGAGCAACCAATTATAAACACCGTTCTAAAATAACAGCGCTCGACGGGCGACGTCCCGTATAATGTGCCAAATTAAATGCAAGTGAGGACGTAGCGACGTACTGTACCATCCAAGTCACCAGACAGTCACCAGCGGCATCGGTGCTTTACGCGATAAATTCGAACGAGTGAAACATCTTATATTTTATTCTGTAATCTTTGGTACCTACTGACAACTGGAAGCTAATCGAGGAGCTAAAAGCGGACTATGTAATGGGACAGCCCGTCGATGCAATAGCTACGAGATATAGCTTCAATAATAAGTTCAAAGTAACTATACCAAACAGGAACGAAAAAGCGGATGAAATGGTCAAACAAGGCTCATTTTTGTCACCTAGAAGAAGAAACGGCAGAACACATTCTATGTCAGTGAGAAAGCCTGTCAAATGTGAGGTTTTTTGCATTAGACGAAGAAAAGCCATTGGCAAAGAGCTATATGAAAGGTGCAGTCTCCACGCTGATAGACTTTTTAAAAAGAGTCAGACTGGAGAATGTAACCTAGAGATTGGAGGACCAAAATAGATCTGAAAAGGTCGCAGTGGAACAGGCCAAAAGTCACCTCATAAAATCTATTTATCTAGTAATAACTTTAAAAAACTCACTGAAATGCCACATGTTTTCTTTTTAGCAGCTCCATTTATTTTTTGATTTTTGCTCTCTGGTTGGCACAATTTCGGTTTGGTTTTAGTTTCCTTGGCACTCCCTTTATCTGCTTTTGTGCCACTGGTACTTTCAGTTTTATCCGAACAATCCTTTTTCATTTTATTTTTATCTGACGGTTCCATTTTACATTCTTGTAACCTGGACCTATATATTTTGCCAGAGCCCTCAGATTTTTTTCCACCCGTGCATGTGGACGATTCTGATTTTGGCACCTTAGCTGAATCAGATACTTTGCCACACACTTTTTTAGCTGGTTTTGTTTTTTTCTTAGAAACAATCAGGGTAACCTTTTTTACCGGCTCAGATTTGGACTGACATATCTTTTTAGCTTCTTTAGGTTTTTGTCCGCATTTATTTTTTGGCGCATCTGACTCTTTTTTGCACACTTTGGTTTCCGGTTTTTTATTACATTTTTCCGTTGATGGCTTTTTGCAGCTTGAAGAAGGTTTCTTCTCACACATCTTATTTTTGGATACGGAATCTTTCTGATTTGCTCCATCCAATATCTTTTTACAATCTTTATTATCATTGCTAGAAACATTCTTTGGAGGAACTTGCCTGGAGGTGCAAAGTACATTTGGAGGTTCTGGTTCATTATGGTTAACTGATGATGAAACATTTATTTTGTTTGTGATATTTGCCATATTGTCACAAACCTTAGGAACTTCAGGTTCAGCAGAACTAATTTTATTAATATCACAATAACTGGTTTTGGTTAAATAACAGCAATTTGTATTTTCTTGTGCTTGGATTTCGGTAAAACTCCAAGGGTATTTGTCTTTGAAAGATTTTCCAGTTGTCAATGATGTGCTATTCGTGTTAACCGAAGAGTAATCTGAAAATAAAAACACAAATATTTATAATTTCAATTTATAAATGCGTGATTGTCTTCAAGAAAGTGAAATCTTGAACAATCATAGAAGTATCAACTTTATTTACAGTTTCCTGCAAAGAAAGTGTAATTTTAATAGAACGTGTTATCAATGGATGTCAATGATAATAGCAGCAGCTACTTCTCAGGCTATATGCCACAAAGGACATTGAATTACATTTCAAAATTATATAGGGTTGGTATATCTGCAAGATATAACTAACCATATTAGTTTGAACGCGATTTTTGATGACGTTTGATCAGATTGCAATAATATTTAATAAACCTTATAAAAGCAACTCTAATGTACTCAACAAAAAACAATATTGCCTAGATTAAGTCCGAACAAATTCATACGCAATGAAACAAATAAAAAACAACAAATTAATTATTACGAAAACCAAAATTTACTCACTTTCTTTTAATTCGCCTACACTGATAATATGAATTCAGTTCTGACCTAATCTTGGCATTGAGGTGTTGGTTATCAACTTATTCTCGGTGAATTGTCTTAAGCTCCATTACCAATTAACTTTGTCATTATTTCGTAGTCTATAAAAAAGGCACGATCAAAAATTACGTCAAATAAATTTTAGCAAGTACGTACCCCTAATTGCATAGCATCAATATTTTGTTCTGTAAAATATTTTTGAAGATATTTGACTAATATTATTAGTCAAACCATACAATGTGATCGAGAAAATGGTTTTAGACTTTGAAAATAGGTTAGAAAAGATTGTGGTTCCATTTTCCAAAATGATTCAAAAAATAGTATAAAAAATTAGTTCCAAATCGTAAATTTGGCTTCAGGTAACAAAATTTAACAATACATTAAGTCCATAGGATTACAGATCAGTAGAACATCAAAAAGTTTGTTCTGCAGTCTTCAAGAAACAATTTTCGAAACATCGGAAATCTCATATTACAAGTGGATGTCTGGAGAAATGATAAGAAGAATAACACAATGGACTCCTCTATGGCCGAGAAGAAGGGGAAGACCCAGCGAAAGTTGGAGGAATCAGATAGAAGAGGATACAAAAAGGATGGGAACTAAAGAGCGGAGAGAAAAATGCAGAAGTAGAGCAGAATAGAAGAAAATAACTTCTGAAGCCAGGACACACAAGAAATTGTAACAATAAGGAGTCCAAAGGGAGTAATCCACCTAATAATGTTTTTAAAAGCGCATTAGCGTTAGCCACAATCTATTAGATTTAAACGCTTGATGAAGATGATGACGATGAGATCTGAGAATAACGAGAGCCTATAGAACGGTATCTACAGCAGCCTTACAAGCTTTGGCAGGTGGAATTAAAGACCGAAGAGGAATGGCAAAAAACTCGTAAGCACAATGACAAAAGTACTCATCACAAACATCAAATAATGGACTAGTAGGAGACTTGGGGTACTAAGCTATTATCTGACGCAGGCTCTAACAATGCACGGCAGTTTTGAAGCATAGTGCGATTGCAAAAAGTGATTGTTTCTCAAGATATTGTCACGACAGGGAGGATGCAAGGCATAAGCTGTTTATATGTGAACGTTTCACGTGCGAAAGGGAAGAGGTTAATGAAGAAAATTTTACTCCTGTTGGAAGGAGAGGAAAAATGGCAGTTGGTAAGCGACGGAGTAAGCTGACGAGAGAGGGGGAGGCAAATAGAAGCATGGGCAGTACTCACTGGGTCCAGGAGTAGATGAAGTATGCTGAACAGGCGGTTCCATTTGCGGAAGGCAACAATCAAAGAGAAAACAGAAGACGCGGCGCAGCAAAGTGAAAAGGGATTTTTAGTGGGTAAAAGCAGACCTTCACAAAAAAAATCATTTCAAATAATGATAAAATCAAATTAAATAATTTTCTTCTTTTTATTTAGAACTTAAAACATTTTTCACTGGGAATTTAACTATATTATAATTTAGTATTATCAATTCCCGAATACACCAAAATATGAAGTAACAAAATACAGTACATCTCAACAATATTTACCAAATAAGGCTCTAATAATAAAAAAAACTTGTCCAAGTCCAACTTAAAAATGTAACACAATAATCACATTGATCTGTTAAGCGATAGAATAGTAATTTTTTCCAATATTGAATTTTATATATCATTGGAAGTTCTAGGGAATTTATACATAGATGTTAGAGCCTTTGTCCCCTAACCTAACCTCATTTTCTTATACTAAGTAAGTAATCGCTTTGCTTGTAATGCTCACAATTACTTTCGTTAACCAAGGAACTTAGCACTTCACTGGTAACTTTTACTCAAATTCAAGCAAGTATAATTTTCAATATTGAGACCTGATATTTCTAAGGAGTTAAAATGTTAAAAATACTATTTATTTTTATATTCAATAATTCAAGTTGAACGTCAAACAACTTTTAGCAGTATCGAGCAATAAATCAATTTTGTCACTTCATATTTCTACGTAATAATAGATATATTTCAATGATATTATTATTACCAAACTATTATAAACAAAATATGACAAAAACTGTCTAATAACAACTATTATCAATAACTCTCCATATTACAATAAACAGAATAATCGGTCAGACCTTTTTTAGGAAATGCAAATTTTCTGGTGTTTGTTGAATATACTCTTTTAAATTCGGTTTCATTTCTATTATTTCCAGCCAAGATTTTTTCGTTTATATCCATACGGTTCCAAGGATATTTCTGTCTCAATTTCAAACTAACTACAGGTTTTTTAATTTTATTATCAGCATCATCATGGTTCTCTGAAAAATATTAAATATGTTGAAGGACGTTTATATTTCCAACTAAACATGTTTAATTAATTGAATGAAACAGTATTGGACATGCCGAATAATAAACATATTCTAGGAGGGTAAACATGATTTTTTTTGAAATTTTGAGTTGTAAGTTTATTGATGTTCACTTTTCGCACTCATTTTAGTGTTGAAAGTGTCACTATGACTTTCCGCACTCGTTAGAAAATAGCTATTTGTGTATCAAGAGCAGAAAGTAGTACTTTGGCAATCTGTCGAGACTACCAGATGACTTTATGCCCGAAATACACACAAGGTTTTTTCTACGTTCACACATAAAATTAATTGCCATTATTTGTACTTATAGTTCAGTAAATGAAGGGACAAAGCTCCTGAAAAGTTCCTAAGGACTTCACTTTGGGCTCAATTCGTAGGTCACGGCAGGTGTTTTTGAACAAGAAAAAACTTAACGCGATTGAGTTTACAGAAGGGGGGGGGAAATAGCCCCCTAAACCCTGGAAATTGGGTTTCTCGCTAATATCTGACTCAATATGCGAATTAGATAATTTTTCTTTCAATAAAAAATGAAGATCTTCTTATTATAACAGAAATGGTCTCAATCATTTTTTTTTGAAAATTCGATAGTTTTCGAGATAATGAGACCTAAAAGTCCCCTCATTTCAGCTGCTGCTCTGCCTGTAGGAATTCTGCTGTCTATGCATCGGGCGGACGAATTGTTCCATAACTCGGCAAAAAATTGACATTTCCCGATGATTCAAAGCTCATCGCAATGGGGAGACTCGTAGATATCATTCCATGTAACTTGCAGCTCGCTCGTACTTGACAAAAATATTTAAAAAAGTTTTTTTCTACAAGATTTTTAGACTATTTCATTAATTTGTTCATATTTAAAAAAAACATAATCTTTTATCCTAATTTTTTTTTATAATGGAACCTTAGGAGGTCTTGAATGATCTCAGGAATTTTTTTTCAATATCTTTCTTGAGTTTTGATGAAAAATTGATTTGTTTATTTGCATTTTTCAGCCGTTTTCGGAGTTCTGTACAATCTATGGAACAAGCTCGATTTAAAAATGTTTCATCCTATATATTGCTTTCCAATGCAAATCATTTTAAAGCTAGAGTGTCTAGTTTTCGAATGTACTTTTTGATTTTTAATAAAATCGAATCATTTTCCAGAAATCAGGGAAATTGATCACACCGGTAAAAGCAGAACTGAAAAAAACTTTGACCGCTTTTTAAAATATTTTTGTCAAGTACGAACGAGCTACAAGTTACATCGAATGATAGCTACGAATCTTCCCATTGCGATGAACCATCGGAAAATGTCAATTTTTTGCCGAGTTATGGAACAATTCGTCCACCCGCTTACAAGTTAATGCATAGACAGCAGAATTCCTACAGGCAGAGCAGGAGCTGAAATGAGGAGACTTTTAGGTCTCATTATCTCGATAACTATCGAGTTTGAATTTTCGAAAAAAAAAATAATAGGCACAATCTCTGTAGATAATAAGACGGTCTTCATTTTTTTACCCGAAGAAAAATTCCCTAATTCGCATTTTGAGCCGGATATTAGCGAGAAATCCGTTTTCCAGGGTTTAGGGGGCTACTTCCTCCCCATCCGTAAACTCAATCGCGTTAAGTTTTTTCTCGTTGAAAAACACCTGCCGTGACCTACAAATTGAGCCCAAAGTGAAGTCTTCAGGGACTTTTCAGGAGCTTTGTCCCTTCATCAGTCAGATCAGTTTTTGCTTTCTATTTCCAAATTAAAATTAGCAGTTCTGTATGAAAGAAAAAAAATATTCTACGAATTTCTCAAACCACTCACTTTTCTCAGTTTCATCCTCTGTGGTAATAGTAGAATTTGAATGAGACTTTCTGGATAAATAGGATCCCATATTTCTTTTTGGTGGACCTTTCCATTTTTGAAGCAGATTTTCAAATATTCCTCGACAATTGTCCAAAAGGCTTGCGGGTGTAACTTTGTCGTTAGACATCCTATCGACGTTCTGTTCGTAGGCAGCAGATTCAGTTTTCAAAGTTGGTGTAGAGTTACCTATAATTCAATAATTCAAATAAAAAACTATTTATATTTTTATAATAAGTTGTCACTTATTATTAAAAAAATGTTCACTGCATGTTTTAATGGTTGGTAGCTCAAGGTAGTGATCCATTGACAACAAATTTACCATGATCCTTCAATGCCACACACATTAAACTTACTTTTATTAATTTTCTTCGGTTGCCAACTATTTTTTAAACACGGTTTTGGCTCAACGTGTATTTTTTTCGCAGCTTTCACTGGGAACTGACTCGGCAATTCGTTGGAATGAGAAAAAAAGTCTTTTTTCGATTTAATCGGTTCAATTGAAACACTTTTTTTTGATACGGCGTCTTCAAATGGTAATCGTGCTTCGGTTAGCTTCGCTTTCTCGGATATTTCAAATTTTTTTAGATTGTCCAGACCAGTCTTACTAAGGGGCGCTGAAAAAGAAACAATATTATTAAACGACTAAGATATGATAAAAGATAAAAAAATATGAGGCAGACTCCCAAAGTCCTCACGAGTGGGCCCCAAAAGACTTTTTAACATTTTCGTGATCCCACGCACCCATCTCTAGTAGTAGATACTTCATGAAAAATCCGGTAGTTCGGATAGATATTTGTCAAAAGAGCCATCACCCGTGACAGATGTCAGTCGGAACATATAATAGCTATTTGTGTATTAAGAGCGGAAAGTGATACTTTGCCGCTTGAGGCAGAGAGAATTGCACACAAGATTTTTTCTACGATCACCTTATTTTTAAACAAATAATTAAAAAAAAACATGAAAAGTACACTTTATTAGAATGTGATGTTGAAAACATGTAACAATTACTTATTATTTTTATTTATTGGGAATGTTTGTGACTTCTTTGCTTTATAACCCACTGCTTCTAACTTCAAAAATGCAATCAGTTTAGTGTATTTACTGATGTTAATATCATTTTTTACTTGCAAAGTGCTTCGAAGCATCGAATATTGTAACCACAAGGTTGAAGATTTTAAAGTTTTGGATTTTTCGCCAAAATAAGTTAGCAATACATTCTCCGAATATTTTTTTAATTTTCTTTGAGCGGCACCAATCCATGAAAATATTGTATTGTTTTTTGTATTTACCTCTGGATTTAGTTGGTAGAAGATTAAGAGTAATATTTTTAGCAAAATCTGCTATATCTGGAGGTGTGCTTGGAAATTCACTGTCACTATCCATTTTTCAAATAGCTATTTATAAACAGACAACTTTTTTATAAACTAAAAATGAAATAATGACGTTTCATTAATTCCATAGTCTACTATTTTCCCAAAATAGTAGGTAGGTACTTAAATATGCAATCACTGTTGCATCTAGGTGTATAATGCATTGCCTAACTTCTGACTGTTATATTTCTACTACGTAAACTTGTCCGGATAAATCAATACTATGAAAATAGGAATCTGCAAAAACGATCAAGAAAATTGTCAATCTTAACAACGTTATATTTGTAATAAGTTGTAAATATTAATTTTTATCTTGAACTAAGAAATAAATCCTTCACTGTAGTATTGAATCAAAATAATATCAATGTATGAGGTTTAAATTATTTTATAATTTCAATAAAATTAAACATATAAAATATACACCTCCATCTATTTGTTGGTAGCGTAACCTGCAGCGTTTTAAATCCAGTAACTTGTATAAATTGTAGATGTCAGTCAAATTATATAGGAATATTTATTAATTTCGTTCGAAATATCTTCAAATATTAATATTTCAACTAAAATATTCGGACTGCTCTACATTTTGTTTTAATATATCTATTATTTACTACCTTTCTTTAGTTTATTGTAAATGAAAACAGGCGAGCGGAAAAGTACGCTCTAGAGCGTAAATAATGTCAATTATGACAGATCGCAGAAAACATCAACTTTGCGGTTAGATTTGAGTGTGCAAAAGTCTACTTTGGGTAGTGATCGTAGGAAAAAACATTTGTGACACATTTGTGCGACAATATATAATATTCGTTTCGACAATCGCAAGCAGACAGCTGTTAATTGAAACAAAAAGCCACTGAATCATTTTCATTTATTAAACTATAAGCTACCCCCTCCGTATACGAATGTCCACAACCATATTCCCATCAAGAACTAGCCTACCGTCAAAGCGGTTTGTATTGCAAACGAAGCAATTTTCCATTTAAGTAGCGCTCTGGTGCTCACTCAGAGCCACAAATATACTTTGTTTTGTCTGCTTGGTCTGGACCCGGCATAAGGAGTGAAGAGACCTCAAACCACTGCTTGCAGACAGGTACTAGTAGATAGTAGTAGAGCTTTCTTCTAGAAAAGAAGCTGCTTACTAGCAAAAGCCTCAGTGAAAATAACAATATAAAAATATATAAAGCCTCCATTAGGCATACGGAAGTGAAACAATGTGTTTTTGGGTTATGGGTCCTAAAAAGATTCAAGACAATAATGAATTTGGAATTAAAAGATAATATTGAGAGAGAGATATTGTGAACAATATAAAGTCTTAAAGAATTCAATTATGAACGTGTGAACAGAAAAGAACCGGATGCAACAATTAAAAGGGGCGCAGCTGGTGACCAGCAGGAAGGAAAATACGGCGCAGACCGTAAAAAATAAGATGTTGTTTAATAATATTTAGGGAGAACAAATTTGTACGATTTACGAGCGATAAAAATACAGGACTGGTCTGAAGTCATCAAAGATAGGAAGAAATGGAAATAAGCAGCAAAAACGAACAGGAATATATAAATCGATGGAAAATAAAAGCGGAGTGGTTCGCCGCTCTATACAAACTAGAGAGCTCCATTGGAGCAGTTACAATTAATTCTCTTGGGAGTGTATAACTTTTATATATAAGACGTGTAGAAAACATTTTGAGATTTAAAAATGTTATAAGTATTACCTTGCAATTTTATCTTGGCCTCAACTCCTTTTTTGAGTTCTGAAGTGAACGAGCTATGTGACGAAGGCTTAACATTCTTGTTCTCTGGAATAAAATTTTATTTAGAGTCGCTTAAAAAGGTTACCGTTAAATCTTCGAGTTAACTAGCATCAGTTAACTCTACCTGCGAAAACTTATGATTTCACAGCTCCATGTCAACTTGATGTCAACTGTCAATTGATAAAGATGAAGTTATTAGTTCCCAGGCGTTATTATTTTAAGTAATGAGTATGGTAAATGAGGCTACTGTCCAAGTCGATCGACGACAAGGAAATAGCAGTAGCTACTTTTCTGGATATAGAGGGAGCATTCAACAACGCCTCTCCATTATATAACAAGGTGTATGGAAAGAAGAGGGGTCGAACCCATCTTCTGCGGGTGGCTTGCTGCTAATCTAGGGAAAAGGATAATCACATCCACCCTGGGGGAGGCAACCATCATAACGGGGGTGGAAAGGGGTTGTCCTCAAGGAGGCGTCTTATCGCCCCTTTTGTGGGCGATTCTAGTAGACATGCTTCTAGTGAGGCTTTCAGATGAAGGTATTCAGTGCCTGGGGTATGCGGACGATATTGCTATCGTGATAAGAGGACGGTTTCCAGACACAAAATCAGAGCGCACCCAAAGAGCGCTTGATATAGTGAGTGGCTGGTGTAGGGTGGAAGAACTGGCAGTGAACCCCCACAAAACTACACTGGTACCGTTTACAAAAAAGAGAAGTTAAATACCTAGGGGTGATATTTGACCAAAAGCTCACATGGAACTCCCACATTGAAAAAACCACACACAAGGCCAGAATCGCCCTTGGAAAGTGCAGGCAAATGTGTGGGAAAAATTGGGGATTAAATCCCAACATGACCAAATGGTTATATACACAGGTTGTGAGGCCAATAATAACCTATGGATCAGTTGTCTGGTGGCCCAGGACACTGCAGATTGGAGCGCAGAGGCAACTAAGTGGTATTCAAAGGCAGGCCTGCCTAAGTATCACGGGGGCCATGAAAACGACTCCGACTGCGGCCCTGGAGGTAATAGTAAACCTACCACCACTACATATCCTCATACAAGGAAATGCAAGATCTGTTAGTCACAGATTATTACAGAGACCTTCTCCGATAAGCGGTAAGGTCTATAAAGAGCTATATAAAGAAATAAAGGCAGATCCAATACTGGGAATGCCAACGGATCAGATTGCCTCACAATATAGCTTTAAAAACGACTATACAGTTTACATTCCAGAGAGAAAGGACTGGGAAGCAGGGCCTCCTATAACAGCGAATCTCAACTGGTACACTGATGGCTCGAAAACAGACTCCGGAGTAGGAGCCGGAATATATGGGGTACAAGAGAAGATCACGATCTCTCTAAGCCTAGGGAAACATGCTACTGTGTTTCAGGCAGAGGTACTGGCGGTACAGTGCTGTGCAGAAGAGTTGATGAGACAGGAGGTCGATAATCAAAGAATCGTCATCTAGACAGCCAAGCAGCACTTAAGGCTCATATAAGATTACATCAAATCTGTTGTGGGAGTGTCGGAAGGCCCTAAACAGACTAGGTAGTCAGGCCAGGAGAACAAAATAGCGCTGGACAAAAACAGCGCAGGACACAATAGCGCTTGACAAAATAGCACAGAACAAAAACAACGTCGGACAAAATAGCGCCCGACAAAATAGCGCTGCAAAAAAATAACTATACACCATTAATTTACTACCATATTATTCATAAAAATAGACTATAGTGCCGAATTAGCATGATTGGGAATAAAATATTTTTCATAAATAATAGTCATAACAATAGTTTTCATAAGCCAATTCAACATCGCTTCCCGACCAGCTGACAGAGATCAAAGTGTAACTGTCTATAACAATATCAGAAAATAAGGAACGGAAAAGAAATAAAAATGGCAATAAAAAATGTGTTTTATAATAATTCAACACATATCGCTTCCCGACCAACTGACACAGATTAAAGTATAGAAAACTATAATATCATTATTAAAGGCGAACTCATGCAATGTTCATAGTCATTACATTTTCATCATATTATCATTTACACTAAAAAAAGTTAGTTAAGTACTATAGTTTCCCAAAAATTTAATAAGATACTTCAATCAGCGTTATTTGGTCGCAGTGTTATTTTGTCGAGCGCTATTTTGTTCGACGCTGTTTTTGCTTGCGCTATTTTTGTGAGGCGCTATTTTGCCCTGCGCTATTTTGTCCAGCGCTATTTTTTCCGCCGCTGTTTTAACCTAGCGCTATTTTGACTGATGCTATTCTGCTACAGTGCGGGTAAATAATGATATGATCTGTTGACATCACTAAATGCTGCTCTAAGATATCTAGTAGTTGCCTAATATGAAATCTGTTCAGGAACTCCTCATTTGACCATAAGTGTTTATGCTTAGGCCTTTCTCTGAATAGCCTATATTGAGTGGTGCCTTATCTGTAATATTTCTTGAATATTCCTCATACATTTTGTGATGCCTTTTGGTCAATAAAATAAGTTAACAATAATATTTAATTAAAAGACATGAATTCCCTTGAAGCTAATTTCAATAAATCAAAAGAACGTTGAATCGTTACATAAATAGAAGTAGGAAGGTCGCACGTACGAAGTCAAGTTCAGAGCGTAAAATAAACATAAATAGTATTATTTATATTTACTTGTGATGAACTTGACTTGTCGTATAAATATGCAAACGATAGTGTTTTAAGGACCACTATTAATATTAGTGTTAATGTTAATGTGAATGTTGGAATATGAATATCACAATTCATAAGTAATAAGTAGTATTATAGTAGTAAGTTTAAGTAATAAATAGAACGTATCCCAGTGCTATAGGTAGTTGTTTTATTCCTGTAAGATGACTCTCCGAGTGTCCAGCAGCACCATCAGTTGAGAGGCCGATCCACGTCGAATACCACCCCGTAACAACCACATTACAAAACAAAATCGTAGACAGAAAAAATGATGGAAAATTATGAACTCAAAATAATAATGCAATTCTTTCAAATGTCAAATCTAGTTATCTAGCACCTCATCCATCTATTAGGCTGTTTTTTTTACATCTGTTATTTAACGTCGGTCTATTTCTGCGACTGAGGCTAATCACCGACACCGACACCCCTAACCGGAAATTTTGGTGAACCCACTACTGTTCCAACCAGTGGTACCGTTCTTCAACGAGTCCAACATCCATGGACTCGGGACCTCGGTTTTACGTCTCCTCCAAAAGACGGCATATCTATATCATACCTCGTTCTCATTGGTATAATGCCTGCGAGCTGTGATATACTAGTGTGCTGCAGGCTGTACGATGGTTTTCCCTGGCATGGTCACCCATCCAAGTACTAGCCATGTTCAAAACCGCTTGTAATTAACGCATAAAACGCGTTCCACTACAGTGCTGGGTCGTCGCCCTAGGTTAACATTTAACGTATACAATTTCGGGTTCATATCCACCCAGATAGCTGCAACCTATAAAAACGGCCCTTACAAGACAAGATGGATTCCAAAACAGATCTAAGCAATGAACACGTTATCTGTAAAATCATTCAACCATATTAATTCTAAATACGATTCTATTTCGGTAATGGAATCCAATCTCTTTAAAATAGGGAAGGTACTTAACTTACCATAGATTGTCGAACTAGTAGGTGTGAGATTTACGGGAGTATATTTATCATTTGTCGTACTTTTCTTAGGTAATTCAATATCACGTGGCTCAAACCCAGATTGGGTTCTTGTATAGTCAGATTCGAGTATTGTAAATTGCTCCCTTGGTTTTTGCGTAATTTGGGTTGGAATAGATTTACTTTGAAAATATTGAAAACAGCCTGCATCACTTTCGTGTTGAGCAACTGAATTGAATGATTTATCAAGATCATCTTGACTATCTCCTCTAGTGCTCTTCGAGTCACTAGCGTAAGCTCTTGTCGCAATACATTTCTTATCACTTTCTGAAGATCGCACTACAACAAAGAGTAGCAATAAAATATATACAATTCGAATATTGTTCATAGCTCCATCTTCACTTAACAATACATCATAATAGCGAAAATATGTAGGTAATTTACGTAACTAGTTATGAGAAGAGCAATATTGTTCAACAAGCGTAATATTTGCCAAAACGCGCGCTAGCGAGTTTTACAAATTACGCGAGTTGAACAATGTCGCTTTCTTCATAACGTGTTCACGTACAACGTTTTATCTAATTCCGCACTTTTATAATATTTAATAAAATCTTCAATTACAATGGTAATATGAAAGTGGATTCAAATGGTGTTAGAAGTATTGTTACTATGAAGTATTCACCCAGATTATTGACTCACTTTAAATAACTGTGTCCTTAATAATGTTGTTTCCAATGTTTATAAATCTTAAAAACGATTGAATTGAAATAATGGGGTAATTGTCAGTTTAAATAATGAAATAATAATCGTCAGTTTAGACAGTACCTAATTAATAAATTATTCTTTCAAACCCAAACAGTTCATAAAGTTTTTATCTACTTTTCATAACTGATATATGAAGGTTATGAAAAATGTTACGTTACCTAATGTCAAGGAGTGACTTAAAGTGTCATATTTGATAGCGGAATTGGATAAATTACATTTACACAATTCTTAATCAGGCTCTGCATCTATAGAAGCACATCGTGCTCCTCGGGCTACATCTTCATTGTTTTTGAGCTCTGTGATGCTTAATACCCAGGCTGAGGACATTCTGTTTTGATTAGCCGCTCTTGTAGTCTTTCCAAACATACCCAAACGATTTCTAATAGAGCAAACTGCTTTTGTAACCTCTTCACTATCTGAATATATAGCAATTGTCTTTATTCACAGCCATATATGTAATGCTGTCATCACTAACGTCATTAAAGTGTCATAATACACACCTCTATTTCCCGTCCTCATCGATAACTTCCCGCCCTCTAAAATATTGTGATCCTTAATATCATCTATTTCAGATGAATATTTTTTATATTTAAAAATATAACACAAATATTATATTAACTATTTAATGGCAAACAATAAAAACCAACAATGAACTAAATTACAACAAACTACTCATTGAAATTAATGGTGAAATTTGAATTATTATAACTTAATATCCATCCGACTTTATCTGACATTTATTTATATTGGTGACAGTAGTTGTCAAATGTTATATTTTAGGTGTGTTCAGATCGAAACAAAGATTCAATTAATTTTGATCGGGATATGATGGTTGTGAATAAAATAATATACAAACCTCGGTAGGAAGTTTCATTCCTGTCTCGAGATAATAGCTAACTAACAAATCTCTCGACAGTAATGAAACTCTTCCCACCTCGGTGTGCAATATACTATTTCCTTAAATTGTATCCTAAATAACTCTTCAACAAATCGATGTCATCAATAAGCAGATCTCTTTAAAAATAGAGATCAACAGCATAGGAAAATAACAGCTCATATGCATAATATAACTGAAGGATCTCCTCAAGGATGAGTAGTTTCACCACTTATATCAAACATAATTGTGGAAGATTTGATCTGCAGGTTGAATGATCAAGAATGGACGCTGGGTAATTGGTAGCTTCCTATAGGTAATTATGAATGTCCTGCAAGAAGCACTATGAGTTGTGGGAGAATGGTGCCTTTAAGAGTACCTTTCAGTAGAGTTTCCCCATAAGGTACAGTACTGCTGTTTGGAGAAGAACTAGTGATATCCAAAGGGGAGTGACTCTTGATTACAAACTAAATTGAAAGTAACACCTGGAAAAATTTACTACCAGGGCAAATAGGCTTTTCCGGCAATGCAGAAGAGTGAACATATTAACTGCAATCCAAAGTCAATCTCTCCTTGGTATTACCGGGGCAATGAGCAGCACGAGTATGGCATCAATAGAAGCCCTCATTGAACTTTTTCCTTTGGAAGCTTTCTTACAGGAGCACAGGGGGACAGGAACAGGGGTGTATAGTGAAATGAGAAACACACGATGCTCCTTCTCACTAGGAGAACATACCTCTGTATTTCACGCAGAGATTTATGCTATCTTAGAATGTGTCAGAATTAACAAACATCGGACTTACTCATAGGATAAACATACTAACTGACAGCTAGGCAGCCCTTGCAGCTTTAAACAGCCTCAAGGTAACATTCAGACTGGTACAAGAATTCCAGAAAGAACTAAATAAACTAGCAGAACACATTAAAGTAAGATTAGTGTGGGTGCCGGGACATAACGGTATTTCTGGAAATGAACAGGCTGATGAACTCCCGGAAGAGGTTCAGCAACAGCATATTATTATGTTAGACCAGAACCAGCTCTTGGGACCACAAAGAAGGTAGTCCGAGGGTAAATACAAATATGGGAACAAAGCCAACATAGACTTCAGTGGAGGAGCAGTCCAAAGCAGGTACACAGTAAAACCTTCATAGGTGACACATGTGTAAAACGGGCCGAAGAACTACTGCATATCAGTAGGAATAAAATATGCATAAAATAGGGTTATATAACGGGGACCTCAGCTGCAGACCTTGTGGCATGGAGACAGAGATCGTAACCCATATCTTATCTGACTGTGAGGCACTGGATTCGAGGAGACAAACAATCTTCGGAGAAGCCAATGTGCCACCTAAAGTATATGGCACACATCCAATGGACCTATATCGTCTACTCGAAGGAACGGGGATAACTGGATGGGTGGATGTTACAGAAGATGTGAACGCTCCGTATATTTGTTCTTTTTGTAACATGCTGTTCATTGTTGTTTATCTTGACAAGTATTGTCAAATTATTATTATTAGTTGTCAATATAATCTTTAGAGTTTTCAACCTGACTTTTCCTGCATTTTATATTAAAATAGTCTAAGAATCCTACCAGACACCTCTCTGACCATTTCTCCATCAGTACAACAAGAATATTTTATGACAGACATACAAAACACACAAAATAACAAACCAAACCGTAATGGCAGACTGCCGAGATTGCCTCTTATTTTGGACAACGACAAAATACTCAGAATACGATGTAGAATTCAAAATATGAATGAAACAACAGTCGTTGAAAAAGAACCTATTGTTCTTGATGGTAAACACCCATATGTACAGAAAATGATTATTCACATTCACAAAATGTTTGGTCATCAAGGTCTAGAAACGGTTCTTAACGAATTACGACGAAAGTTTAACATTCCGAAATTACGACAATACGTGAAGAATATTATTAAAAAATGCTCAGACTGCAGAAGAAAGTTTGCTAAGCCGATGCAACCTCAAATAGGACTTTTACCAAAGGAACGATTACTTTACCAGGAAAAACCTTTCACGTCCACTGGTTTGGATTTTTTTGGTCCATTTTTCGTTAAAATTGGTCGTCGAACAGAAAAAAGATATGGCGCGTTATTCACATGTTTAACAATGCGTGCGATTCATGTTGAGATTGCTCACAGCCTAAGTTCAGATTCATGCATTATGGCAATTCGTCGATTTTTGTCCAGAAGAGGTGAAGTAAAAGTTATATGGTCCGACAATGGGACAAACTTTCACGGTGCAAACAGAGAGTTACTTGAGGCTTTTGAAGAATTCGAGCTGCAGACTGTTATTAATGAAGTAACCAATCGAGGTATCCTCTGGAAGTTTAATCCGCCCTTAGCTCCGTTTATGGGAGGAATCTGGGAGCGCCTAATTGGGTGCTTCAAGAGAGCACTATCAGCCATTCTCAAAGATCGACATCCCACCGAAGAAGTTCTCCAAACCGTATTCGCTGAAGCAGAGTTTATAATGAATAGCAGACCACTCACACCGGTATCAGAACACTTTGAAGACAATCCAAGTATTACTCCCAACGATATACTCATAGGCAGATCCACAAATATTAATGTTCCAGGAGTATTTAATGATGGCGATTTGCATGCGAGAAAACACTGGAGAGTATCACAGATTTTAATCGATCAATTTTGGAAACGATGGTTGCGCGAATACCTACCCACTTTGATACCATCAAAAACATGGAGTACATCTGAACCAAATTTGAACAAAGGTGATTTGGTAGTTATAAACGACAGCAATTTACCACGAAACGATTGGCCAATGGGAATTGTCAAAGAGACATATAAAGGAAAAGACGATGTTGTACGAGTTGCTGACGTTCGCACTGCTCATGGAACCTATAAAAGACCAGTCCGAAAGTTGTACAAAATTCAAGATTGTATTGAAAAATAGCTTTTCAATACGAAGGGGTAGAATGTTACAGAAGATGTGAACGCTCCGTATATTTGTTCTTTTTGTAACATGCTGTTCATTGTTGTTTATCTTGACAAGTATTGTCAAATTATTATTATTAGTTGTCAATATAATCTTTAGAGTTTTCAACCTGACTTTTCCTGCATTTTATATTAAAATAGTCTAAGAATCCTACCAGACACCTCTCTGACCATTTCTCCGATACAGTGGACTAAATGTGGGAGTAGAGAGAGTACAATAAGCCAATAAGCTGCAGTGCTCCTGGCATCAGAACAGCTTCCAGAACACAAAAAAAAGGAGGAAGCAATGATGGAAACTCTTAGGCTTAAATCGGGAGATTTATGGTCCCCGAACAATGTTCGAGGTCATATTTTACATAAGTTTTGATAGCATGGCACCGGATTGTGAGCATCAGTTCCATCCCGCAGCTTATTTCCAAGTGTATGAAAGTTATTTGTTTTCTTTTTGAGTTTAGCTAATTTCCGATAATTGTTTTTTTGCTCGTGTCATCGAGAGAATAATCAACGCCTGGATGCAGAAGAAAAATACAAAAAAAGAATATAAAGGTCAGTCGCACCCATTGCTTTCTTACTTCGTATTCAATCTCTCTCATGACTATTTTATTTTTTACCTGTTAAAGCAGATTTTGCAGAATTACCAATGCCTAGATATGAGTGCGGCATCTTTTGAGACTCCACTGGCTGTTTTTTATCTTTAACCATAATTGCTATAGGGAATTCATCTGATTGACAATTTGCTTTAGCAATTTTGTTACTTGATGTGCTACCTAAAGTATAAATATTTAGTATTAGAACCTGTGATAAAATCAATCTGGCTGTAATTGATTGAAACAAGTTAAATTATTTTTATAAATCTAAGAAATATGTGCACAACATGTCAACATCATCAGAATTATCACAAGATTGGTGGGTATAGATATAAATTAATATTAAACCAACAATCGATGAGAATGATTAAAGAAAATATTGAGGTTAGGTACACAGAATATTAACTAGCTAAAGTATTGAAAATATTTTTATACCTGAACCACTTCCATACAAACAATATTTGTCTTTGTAAATGCTAGTATTGTCAATGGTATCAGACTTCAAACTCATCTTACTTTCATTCGAATCTTTCCTGTATAATGGAACTGCTTCTAATTCTTTTTGGTGTTTTCTGGCTTGATTGATGTTCGCTATGATTTTAAAAATCTCATTCTCTGATCGAAATTCTGAACCTTTCATCTCTTTGAAGTATAGCTCTAATTCTTTTTGTAGAAGAACGAAAGCTAAAGCAAAAAATTTTCAACTTTTCAGCAAAAATTAAAAGAAAGCAAGCTAAGCTAGTATTTATTTTGGAAGATGATTAAACATTCATAATTATATCGATGCCCAACAAATTATTTCAGCCTCAATAAGGCAGCTCACTAATAATACTAGGTTAGGGTAGGTGTGTGGTGAGTGGGTCTATAAGTAGTAGGGAATGAAGCATTTCACCTGGAAATTTTTTCGTCCAGCATGGATTGACTTGAAATCCTAACAGAAGGTAGGTGATAGCCCAAGGATCAAAATCTATATTGAACCGAAGGGCGCTAAAGCCTTGGGGTTAGCCTCTAAGTTATTCGCGATTGAAAGTAACGCTTTTTAGAGGAAAAAATCGACGTTTTTGATATGTTTTTCACGGATAACTCGAAAATTATGCATTTTATCAAAAAAACTGTGGAGAGCAAAATTGTAGCTTTTAAAAAACAAGCAAAACTAATTTTTTTATAATTTTTCTAAAACCAATAGGAACCGAGATATGGCCCATCAATGATTAGCTTTTTTTTCCAATTGCAAAATGTGATAGATTCAAAGTCAAATACCGGAAAAATGATGCATTTTTCGTAGAAAACTCATAGAATCTTTTTCAAAGAGCATAATTAGACCTTTCTTTTGAAAAGAAAAAAAAAGGTCTGTAGCATCAAAATTGAGTGAATTATGACAAAAATAATGTCAGTACTGAATTTTTTATACAAAAAAATCGGTGAAAACAACCCCCTAACTACCCCCCTAATTAAAATTGATCTTTACCCTTGTGCAATTCTCTTTGTACATGTATGATTAATATGTCCAAGGAGTTTGACCAATTTAAAATTCATAGTTTTCGAAAAATTATGGCTTAATGTAAAAAGTTATTTCTCATAATTTTGTAATTTTTACCCTTTCTTTCAAAATAACTCCGAAAATATTAGAGGTACAAGCAAAGTTAAAAAACGAAATTGTAGCTTTTTTCATGAAAAAAATTTTCCTGTGAGTAGATTTTTTGTACAGTTAATATTTAACGAGATATAGCCGTTTAAAACGTCTATTTACGCACGAACACCACCTTTTTTAAGCCCTTTAAACTCATTCCATTTAAAAACGAAAGGGTCTAAAGAGATTCAATTTACAGATCCTTGTAGTTCTTGAAAAACACTACAAAATCGTTTTTGAATAAATTTTTTATCATCAAAAATGAAGGAAATACGTTAAAAAAACCAATCGATTTTTTTTTTTCGAAAAATTCCAATAGTATAGTATAGTACACTTGGAAGCATAATAATGTACAAAACCGGTTTATTCGGCAGTGGGGCGTTATATATACGAAATTTTTCGTGTTCTTTTTTAAAATACAATAGGAAAGAAACATCTGTTTATGTGTCGGCTATCACCTACCTCCTGTTAAAATTTCAAGTCAATCCATGCTAGAAAAAAAAATTGCGAGGTTTTACCTTTTTTGAGCTTCATTCCCTGTACTAAAGGCCCTCCACTGCGACTCGCAAGAGTCTATTGTGGCTCACACGTATTCAGATTTCACCAAACAAATTCAGCTTCTCAACAATGCCGATTAGTTTATTTGGTGAGTGATATTTCAGGTCCGAGGGCGAGAGAGAGACCCCTGCCAAACAGATACCTGATTCGAGCCTTAGCGGGGCAGGCACAAATTATATGCTCTGCTG
Source organism: Galerucella calmariensis (assembly GCA_910591675.1). Classification (NCBI taxonomy): domain Eukaryota; kingdom Metazoa; phylum Arthropoda; class Insecta; order Coleoptera; family Chrysomelidae; genus Galerucella; species Galerucella calmariensis. The sequence continues at coordinate 115,815 of CAJUYG010000466.1, forward strand.
TTTCATCATCTTCCAGACATATGATGATTCAGATGACAGTGGCCTGTTAAAAGGCCTGTTAGACAACGTAGATCATGCCTGCTTAGTCTAACGTTTGTTTGGAGACATTCTTCGAAGGATGAGATAATACTAATAATCATTTGATACAAAACTGCAAAGGGGTAGCTCAATAGAAAGAATGACAATCTTATGAAGATTCAAAGACACATTCATGCTTCCATACTTTCCCAATATATTCAAAAATTTTCTAAATTTAAAATAAACAATAAATTCAATTACCCTTTCGCATTTCTTCGTATTGTATACTCTCCCTTTCTATTAAAGGAATCAGAATGTCCGATAACATTTGTAATATGTGATTCTTCTTGAGGTCATTGAGATTAAATTTGCTTTCGGACATTTTTCTAATGCCATCTGATGTTGCATTATATGATTTATCTTCGTATCTTCTTTTTAGACAATTCAGTGCTAGAGAGTTTTCAGTGCTGGTATATTTTTTATCTAAGCTTGGTTTCGGAGATGGGTCAACTGGATTCCCGAATAAAGCTTCTTTTGTGTCAATATAATATCTCAATCTCTTACTTAGTTCATTAATTGCTGGTGAATTAGAATGAATTTTATCCTTTAAAATATGGAATAGTGGAACTTTAAGAAATGGTTTATCTTGATATCTATCACGACAAGTTTCTTTTAACTTGTAGGGCATTGTTCCAGCAGTTTGGAATGAAAGTGATTTACGAATTTTGTTAGGTTGAGGTCTAGGAAGCTGCACCCTTACTTTTGAACTGAATGAAATAAATCGCTTTTGTTGAAATCTATCTAATTGTTCTTTTTTCCTACTAGTACAGCATCTACATCTTCCAGGTTTTAGAGAAAAGGTGTTTATTTTATTGATACCTTGGGATTTTACTAAATTATTTTTTCTGTTAAAGCTATGAATCATTTCGTTTAAGTTGATAGTAAATTTTAAGCTTTTTTCTGAAGATTTTTTGTATTTTCTATCACTTTTGGGGCTCATACATTGCTCTTCTGCAACTTCATCTTTTTTCTTGTCTTTTTCTTCGTGAGTGGCAGTTCTTCCATTTCCAGTGTGTCTGGTTTTCTGAGCAAAATTGCGTCGGTAACTACAAGAAAACTTTGGACAAGTTTGTAAAGTAATTAAACCACTTTTCACATGTTCTTTATTAGATGCGATAAAATAAGATCTTGAACTGTTAAAATTAAAATTTGAATTCGTTTTTGGATAAACAACTGATAGTTGTTCAGTTTTGCATGGTGCACATGGTTTGTGGGTTTTTAACTAAAAAAAAAAAGAATAATTAGGAAATTTTCCAATGAATTACATCGTATTCCACGTGGAAATAGAATCAATCTTCCAATAGACATTGACATAAGTTACCCAAGAGTCAAAAAGAACAGCTCCTCAAGTGAAAACAAATATTTTACTTTACTTGCTATTGATACGAACTAAAGCTGTATGGAGTCTAGTCTCCATGTAAAGATGCTTGAAGACTTTTATTTAAGCTAGTAGCAGTTACTTTGAGACATAAGCATTTAAAAATTATGCATACTATTGATTTTTTCTAGATTGATAAATGCATTTTAAAAATAGGTAATAAATTTTTCAAAATGGACTTACTGGTACTTTGAGTTTACAAACATTCTTCAACACTGAATTCATTACAAAAATTTTGTGCTATATGAAACAGATAAAGGGGACCGACGACAGATAATTTTGATGTGATGACTGACATTCAAAAATGCCTTGATTGTATACATGAAATTTGAAAAAAACAAAAATATTTGTTCTGTCATATCATACGTCTACGTTAGACTTGAATTTTCAGGCTATCAAAATTTTTGTGAAATGTTTAAACTATTCAACCTGTTAATTCCTCTACCAATCATACTAGTAAGTTTTTATTTTGTAATTATTTTAAAAATTATTTAGTTCAAGTTTTGTGAGCTCAAAATGAATCCGTAATGCTTTGCCTTAATTGATCATAGATTGGTTGTTATGTATTGATTTATTCAGAGCTTTGGATAACAACGTTTTTATTAAACCAAGCTTAAGCTAAAACCATTTCTAATGACCATATGCACCGTTTAGTCTTAAATTCTTTTGAGCATTAAACTAGTTCATAATTTTGATATTGTATTCATCATTGATTCCATAAAGAATAAACCAGTTTGAACTTAGCGCTCAATTTTGGAGACTTAACCTCAATCTGTTCTTTTTGACACTTGGATAACTTATATGTCAATGTCAGGTTAGTTAGATTTGATTAGGTGACTGTCAACAAAAACTTGAAATGAAATACGTGAAATTCGGAACTCAAACAACAACTGTCATGTCCGTAGCTGTCAACGAAAGTCTCTAAACTCATAGCGTATCAGCGTGTTCGGCGAGTGCAGAGCAAATATTTTTGTTCGGCCGGTAGTCAACGAACTTCTTGCAGCATTAAACAAGCTTAATATTATAAGAGTATAAGCGGTGCATACGGCCATTAATGTATTGGCATTTTTGAATTCAAGTAATCTTTTACATCGATTAAAGTAGCCCTTATAGTATCTCCTAGCCATTTTTGGACACTGACTCTGGAGTCTTGTTGGGAATAGTTAGTATTCTTCTAAAACGTCTTCTCCTAAATTTTTTGCTCCTAGCATTAGCATTAGAGCTGTTGCAATCGAAAAAAAAAACAACTTGATGAACCGGAAAGACTTCAAAATAAATTATTTCACATTTTGGAGTTTGAATTAGCTTGGCGCGGAGGTGAGCAACTTGCTGCAAAATCACTTATTCCCTTTCCGAAATTGGAAATACTGGAAAAGAAGCTGGACGTATCGCGAGTAAGCTCTATTTTCGAAAACAAGACGAGGCTGTGATAATAAATTATGTGACAGCGAATGGATTACGCCTAATATTTTGGAGGAAGATATTTGCCCAGTATGCTTTTTTAAAAAGTTGATGGAAATCGAAGTATTTCTTACACTAAAACTCCGCTACAGTCCACCGCTGTACCAATTGAGCTATCGAGGGCTCAAATGGCTCAAAAATGAAAGAAGGCTCGGGATGTGGATTTTACTCCAGAACACTAAGCCTAAGGATTAAGTGGGAATGGGAAAAAATACCAGCGTGGTTCGAACAGAACTGGCTGGTATCTCAATTGACACAAAAGAACTAACCAGAAAAGGAATTTCTGACAGAAACATAACTCTCTGCACTGACATTAGACAAGCCCTATCAGCCTTCTGTATCTGTAGAGTAGGGAGGGTGAGTGTGTAGACTCACAGCACTTAGGCCACATGTGACCCATTGTACATCCTCCCGAGGAATTGTCCTCCTAGGTCATTGTCCATCCTGTCCTTTTCAGGAAGGTGGACAGGTCACTGGGAGACATCTCCTTTATATCGGCAGGTGTAGGCCAAGACTCACCGAACACACACTCTCTTATTGACGATAACTCTGGACACTCGCATAGGACATGCCTGACAGTTTCATCTTCCTGTTCACACATCCTGCATAGAGGTGTGTGCACTAGCCCCATAGTATGGAGGTGTTTACTTAGTTGACAGTGACCAGTCAGAAATCCTACTGTTAAACGTAGGTTTTTCCTGGTCATCGCCAAATATTTTTTCGGCGTCAGCTTCCCAGGGTCGCCCAGGGTGATCCTGGCAAAACTGCATCCTTTGATTCCATCCCTTCTCTTAAGGGATTGAGCATGGGTGTAACGTTTGGCTAGTTCCGCAATTGTCGAAGTCGTTAGGCCGTAGTTGTCACTGGGTCCTAGAATTTTTAGTCCAGCGGCTTCCCTGGCTAAAGAATCAGCAATGCGATTTCCTTTACACCTGTCGTGTCCTTTAACCCATCTCAGGATAATGTTGTTATCTGCCGAGACGTCAGCTAAATCTTGGTGGCACTCTAGTACTAGCCTCGATATAACACGTTGTCTGTTCAAGGCTAATAGGGCTTGTCTACTATCAGTGCAGATTATTATGTTTTTGCCAGAAATTCCTCTTCTGGTTAGTTCTTTTGTGGCTATTGAGATACCAGCCAGTTCTGTTTGAACCACGCTGGTGTTGTTTCCCATTCCCCACTTAATCTTGAGGCTTAGTGCTCTCGAGTAAACTCCACAGCCTGAGCCTTCTTTCATTTTTGAACCATCTGTATATATGCGTATTGCATTTGCAGCATCTGGCTCTGTGTTCTGTTTTATTTGAATTTTGTAGGGTTTGTTAAACAAAAACCTGGGTTCAATTGTATCGTTGGCTGCCTGCAGCAGAGGTAGCGCAGTGAGCGCTTCCTGCCATAGGCTCAACCTCAATTGGCCCATTCCTACTTCGGGGTTTACACCAGCCGTGCGCAATCGTACCATGGCCATTAACGCAACCTCCTTGACTTGTAGGTCCAGAGGGGTCAGACCAGTAATCAGTTCCATTGCTGCGGTTGGTGTTGTTCTCATGGCTCCTGTGATGTTTAAACAAGCCATTCGCTGTATTTGATATAATTTTTGGATGGCCGTTACTTGTAGAACCTTCGGTCCCCATGCAATGATGATTGCTCCATACGTTAACATGGGTCTTATTATTGCAGTGTAGATCCAGGTGACCACACGGGGCGACAGACCCCATGTGCGTCCCACTGTCCTCCGACACTGCTCATATGCCACATATGCTCTTTTTGCTCTGCTGTGTAGATGAGAGTTCCATGTTAGTTTCCTGTCGAGGGTAATACCAAGGTATTTCACCTCTTCCGAAAAGTTTAGTTTGCTTTTGAAGATATCAGCCTTAAACAGGGGCTAGTACTAGAGTGCCACAAAAATTTAGCTAACGCCTCGGCCGATATTATCCTGAGGGGGGTTAAAGGGCACGACAGGAGTAAAGGTAATCGCATTGCTGATTCTTTAGCCAGAGACGCAGCTGGACTAAAAATTTCATGAGCCAGCCAAACGTTACACCCATGCTCAATTCCTCAAGAGATGGGATGGAATAAAAGGATGCAGTCTTGCCAGGATCACCCAGGAAGACCTTGGGAAGCTTGCGTCGAAGAAATATTTGGCGATGACCAGGAAAAACCTTCGTTTGACAGTAGGATTTCTGATTAGCCACTGTCAACTGAGGAAACACATCCATACTATGGGGCTAGTGGACACACCTCTATGCAGGGTGTGTGAACAGGAAGATGAAACTGTCAGGCCTCTTTTATGCGAGTGTCCGGAGCTATCGTCAATAAGAGAGTGTGTGTTCGGTGAGTTTTGGCCTACACCTGCCGATATAAAGGAGATGTCACCTAGTGACCTGTCAACCTTCCTGGGAAGGACAGGATGGACGATGACCTAAGAGGACAACTCCTCGGGAGGATGTACAATGGGTCACATGTGGCCTGAGTGCTGTGAGCCTACACTCATCCTGGGATTGGGATCAATGAAATTTCCAAATGGTCTAAATACTCAACACAACGCATTGGTATAAATATCAAATCGTATTCGTAAATTTTCCATAAAAAACAACATCGCTAACATTCAGGAGAAAACATTCCAAACTAGTCTCAACAATACCACAGAGTAAGCTTTTAAATCAACATTGTTAATTATGGCCTTGATAAGTAATAGTCGAATATATCTTTAAATACTTATAGATCTCATCTCAAGCACTAAGGAAACTCCAATCGGTATGCATAAAAACAAAAAATGTGTATGCTACTTTCACAAGAAACATAGGGACATGGAAAAACTCATTCATGCCCAGCGCTATCACGTACAACGTTCCCTCTAAAAAAGTATGTCTATTGAAACGCAAGAATTTCTTAAACTATTTCAAAATATTACCGTTTTGTGATCACAGTAGAGCATGTTTGATAGAACCACGAAAATTCATTATTGGTAAAAGTCGTGATACAGGTACGTGTAAAATTTATTAAAATATATCAATGGTCACGTTCATCCCAACGTAATGCTACTGGAGCATTTCCCAATTTTCGCGTGTCTTTAACTGATTGATATGACCGCTCTGGCAAATAATACACCAGCTCAACAAGAAGCGAAGCCCGACGCAATTTCTTTGATGTTTTGGTTACAGAAATGTATGACCTTGAGATACCGACGTTGACAGATAACTTACACTGAGAAAATGATAAAATTTTTAAATATCGGCGATATAATTGGTGTGAAGTCTGACAAGTACCTATATTGTTATAAAAATGGCTCCTTTCAGACATGCGCATAAAAAAAGGATCGGAAGCTTATGGCCGTTTGCACCAATTGATATTCAAATAGACTCAATGCTAAGTGGCGCTTTGAGAAAGTTTTTTCCAAAGGTTTCACTTGACCAAGCCAACTGTTTTACAACTCGTAGAAATGCTAGAAGATTCTTTGAAGCATCCGGACAATTTGTAAGCCCAGACAGGCCATAAGTTTTCTTATTTTCAATAACCTTTTTGTATTTTGCAGCTAAGGATATTAGCAATTCTTTTTCCTGAACTGCATAATTTGTCGATCTGATTTTCTTATTTTTTACTGTGTTTTCCATTATAAACTATTTTCTTATTTAAAAAACAAGAATAAAATCCTTTGATTTTCAAAGGATTGACTTTTAACATCTTTTAATACGTTATTTCAAACCACAAAAACGAAAAGTCACTAGAAACCATAGAGAAATAAATACAACTCAACTTAAATAGCGAGGTTAACAAATGTATTAAACACTTAGCTGAAAAGCAGAGCAAAAACATTGGTGCAACTGAACTTTAACTAAGTGACCCTTAAATTTTAAACTCGCCATAGCTATTCTAATCTCATGCTTCTATTGATGCAAACGGCCATTAGTTTCTTGTTAAGTTGGTGTATTTTTTGGCTATGGAAACAGGATATTTTTTCCATCCGAAACTAAACTCCTATTAAATATAGAGTCTAGTATAGAGTATAATTCATATTAAATTGCAGGACCAATCAGGTTAAAAATTAGTTTTCATCAAAAAGTTTTGGTATTATAAAATCATAGATATTCTTGTAGGTATTTGCTGTTTAACAGACAAGGCTAGGCTAAGACCAGTTATTAAAATATTGAAAGAGTTGAACAAACAGTCATTACCACCTGATTTGGATGTTCCAATGAAAAGAAAGATGAAGCAGTTGGAAGAAGATTGCTCCTTATCTTTTTTAGAAATAACGAAACCTGCGAACGTAAAAAGGTATGGTTAGGTGAATCGAGATCATTTAAAAGGAAGTGTGAGAGATAACCGGTATAACAAAAGAGAGTTTGTTTTTTCAAAATAGTTCACACATACACGCGCCGTAGATAATCAGAATGCATCTCTCAAAGAGCGATGCATCCCGGTGAGAACCTTCCATCCACCCCATCTTATATGGGCTCTCATCGTGGTCATTCGAGTTTTTCGAGAACAGCTCGTCCCTAGCCAAAACATAGATATCCTACAGAGATAGAGGCAACAAATCATAGGACGCTGTGTAAGTGGAAATGTCCGTCTGAGCTCCGGTGAGAGAGAAAGAGACAGACGCATACACGCTATTAGAGAAAGGCAGCCTAAACCTTCTACTTTCTATCTTTCATTCTCTCTACATTCTGACGGGTTCTGGGCTGGCTTGTTACCTCTATCTGTAGAATCTCTATGAGCCGCAATAGCTGTTAGCTGGGGTCGAGCTGAATTCTTCATTGGCCGTGTAACCATGGTGGTGATATCTTCGGTGGTCTTCTCGCTTGTTTTTCGTCTTCTGTTGTTGTCTGTGTTTTTTCACTGCCTCTATAAAGGGCACATTCTTAGTCGACGGACTACGACTAAAGACGACCTTATAGAGTGGATCCACTTGTTTTTGTTGACCTAGTTGAGATCCCGACTAATTTTTCTATGGATGTGCCGGGTCTTCTCGTATGCGGGTCTTCTCAAGATTCTCTATAGGTGACTTTAGGCCATTAACTGAGCTAATAATCTTGTTTATTCGGGGATGTCTTCTTTGTCGTCTTCTTGGATGTCGCTTGAACGTAGCTGACTCTTGTTTTCTCAGGTCTTCAGCTTCTTTTGTTGCTTTTTCTGCTTCCTCTTTCTATTTGTATCCTCTATCCATCACTCTTTGCAGGTATTCTTCTTCGCTTTCTGCAACGTCTACACGCGCCATTTTTGTTACCATAATTATTTAGGGTTTGTTGTAACTCGTCAGGTTAAACATTGATTAACTTCAAAAGGTTGTTGTTACATAACATTTTGGACGGTCACCAACTGATAAAAGGTTAACTATATAAAAGCTTACCATCCGATTTCCGGGGCTTAACCTATGGTCAAAACATGAAACAATTGAATTTTAATTATTTCATGGTTTCTTTAAAGACGATTGTGACAATTCTACAATTGACATTTGTTCGATTTACTATTTACTATTTACTATGGACGAATTAATGAGAGGAAACCTGCAAGAGCTCACGGACTATGAAGATTTTCGAGAACTATATGAATTAGAAATGTTTCTGAGAGCCGCTAGAAATGTCAGGAGAAAAAAATTTCATAAAATAGAATGGAAATGAATTTAGAGATAGATTCCGACTATCGAAAGAAACGGTGCTTCACTTTTGCTTTGGTTTGACGCACTATCAGTCCTTTTAATTTCTAATATATGACGGTTTTTTTCTCAATTAATTGTAGCAAGTAATTCTCCTTACTTTTGTGGTCCGCTTAAAACCGCCTCCACTATTAGGATCCAAAACACAATACAATTTTAAATATATTTTTTTAATGTGTGACTATGAACTTACCCATATTCAATATAAAATTGAAGTACCTAGCTATAAATGAATATCTTCAGAAACAGAATAAAGATTTATAAAATAACATCTGTTGGAATGTCAATTTTAAGTTTTAATTTTCAAACCACTGCACTGGTACCTACCAACTTAAATGCGTTGGCTACGAGACCTCTGTTGAACAATTCTTGTTACAACGAAAAATGGCTTCAACATAGATCAATAGTTAACCGTTGTTTAACCATTGGTCCCGTGACCTGCTGGTTAACCTGCTGAGTTACAACACACCCTTACAGCCAGTTTCACAGTTTCTTGGTTAAAAAGTATCCAACGGTTACGACAAAATTTGGGTTTCACAATATGTGGTCAAGGGTATAAGTATAGGTTAACCATTAAAAAATTTAACTGCAATCCAAAGTACGGGTAACTGTGCTAACCAAGGAAATCTAACCTAATTTATGATTGTTAACTGCATCAACTGTCAAATTTCAAAACTGTATATTGTCAATTACAAACAAATATGAAAAAGTACGATGTTAATGCCTATAGCAGTGACGATGAAGTCAGACGGCCAAAAATTATTCGCCCAAGACGTGATTATTTCGAAGTCACGATTTTTTATGCAGATTTCGTTTGTCGAAGTGGACAGTAGAAAGTCTGTTGGAAGATATTGAGGAGGCTATTTCCCATCCTACAATTAAAGCGTGGGGTGGTTTGGTAGTTCCAGTCACAGGTTCCAGTATAAAAACTGTAAAACATAACCTACAAAGGTCTTCTTTCTTCTTTCATTTGACATAAAACATCATACTTTCGATGGTTTTCATACCAACGCAAAAAAAGTTAAAATCATTTCATAAGTTATCTGACCATTAGTTGAATGATGATTGTGAAACATGTTCTAATGGTTAGTGTCTCGGTTAAGGTTACTTAATCCCAAGAGTTTACCACCAATTGTGAAACTGGCTGTTAAAGGCACACTTTAACATCCCTTCAGAAACAATAGTTTTATTTTGAAGGAATGCTTTAAAATTTTAGTGTAGTTAGCGAAAGCCGACTTCGTTTTAGCGCCGGTTAAAATTTTAAGAGCCTCATCAATTGTGTTAATTATATTTGTATTCAGGGACTATTCCACGATACCTATCACAAAATTGAAACCATCTCATGAAATACCGCAAAAAAATATACCAAGCAAATCACAAGTAAAACTCGCTGATTTGGAATCGTTGATAAATAATCAAATTCACCGAAACACTATAGAGGATGCGAAAGATGTGTTAAAAAAAAGTGTAAACATTCATAACCAGAACAAAATACAGTTTAAAAAATCTAAACGTACCGACAAAATGATACCTGTCGAGAAATTCATTCCAAACATACAAATAACACCCCCGATAATATCTACTGAATCAAATACACATAGAACGGATGGAATTGAAGAGCAGCAAGAATGTTTCTCAAAAAAGGAACAAGGTAATAGAAAAAATTTATAATTATTTTTCTCATTCAAATTCCAATTTACACGTTACGTCATCTAGCTATCGAATTTAGGTTCGACTAAACTCTGCTCTGATTCTTCCTGGCCTTTTCTTCCTTTAATTCTAGACATTGACAGGTCTCACTTTTCTAGTCGCATCTGGTCGTTTTCTCAAAACTTAAACATCTGGAAAATTTAGATTGAATCTAAGTTTATGAGCACATGGGAGAGAACACACTAAAAAAAAGGTATGTGGATGACGACATCTTTAAAATGCCAACAGACCACATGACCACCAGATATATCTTTCGCAAGAACTTTGAGATCGAGAGGAGCTTGAGAAAGAGAACACATCACCACTCAGTAGAGCGAATTAACTGATCTGGTACACAGACGGATCAAAGAATGAGCTAAGCACCGGAGCGGGCATATACAGCAAGTCGAGCAAATATGAAGGAATCGTCTCGCTAGGAAAATATGCCTTGGTATTTCAAGCAGAGGTCTATGCAATACTTGCATGTGCAAGTGCAAATAACATGAGAGCCTACAACAACAGGCAGATCAGGATCTACAGTGACAGTCAAGCTGCCCTTAAAGCACTTCAGAGCTCTAAGGTAACATCTTGGCTGGTAAGGTAATGCGACGAAGAACTTAGAAGACTGGCGACTCGGAACAGTGTATCACTGGAGTGGGTCCCAGGTCACAAAGGAATCGCTGGCAATGAAAAAGCTGACGAGCTCACAAAAGCAGAATCGTCAACTCTGATGAATGGACCCGAACCAACTGTGGGCATTCCCAGATGCTCAAGTACAATAAGCACAATAAGCCCAGGAGGCTGAGGTGGAGCCGGCGAAGGGACGGCTCCTTTAAAAAAAGTTTATGAGCAAATGGAGCCTTAAATTTCCATAATCGAGCAGAAAGTCACTTATTATTCTTCTCCTTCTTCCCTATCTCAACACAATGCATGTTTTTAGGTGATGCCGTGAAAAGTATTTCAAGAAAGTTCTCAAATTCTGGATGTAGGTTGGCATATCACCTTGCAGTCATAAATCGTAACAAGGGTAATATTTATTTTTATTACTAGATATGAAATAAAAAGTGAACGTTAATATGGATGAACAAAATCGAAATTTTCAATATCGTTTCATCAGATATAATTAATACACCCATAAACAATCATAATATTAGGCACGTTCTTTTATTCAACGGGAGATACACCAAACGACCAACTGCGTTTTTTTATTCATTGGTGGATTGTAAATTGAAGAAATGACGCGTTCATTTATTACCTACTGTTGCATCAACCAAAATTGCAAACCACTCCACCGTTGTATCGAGGTGGTGGATGAATTTGGTGCTTAACCGCTTAACAGCTTAACCTCAAAAAACTTACGATTTTTTGAAGCGGTCAAATAAATGGACGAATTAATAGAAATAAATTTAAAATCTGGTAACAAGGTGGCGCTATTAGCAGCGTCAGAAATTGGAAAATTTTCAAGTGGAACTATCAGATGAACTGCTGCTCCGAGATCTAGAGACTAAAACAACTACAACACTTTTCAAAGTATCTTCATTCATTTCGTAAATTTTTGCTAATAACAACAAACAATTTAGAAATAGATTGTCAGTGGTCAGATGATTCAAACAACAACAACTGCGTTTTTTTATATGCCACTGATGACTCTAGCACAGTACAGAAACGAACCAGTAGTATAACTCTTATAAATTTCATTCATAAATTGCCAGAGCTTTTGATGACCTTGAACGGATCGCTTTACGATTCATTTTACCATAGGCGTAGGTGCATACGTTTTAAAATGACTTGAACGTGTTACATGTTTTTTCTTAAATATTGTAGAACAGTACACTGATGAGTGAATAAAACAATAGTCTTATACAAAATATTTATTGGTTTTTCCATATTACAATTTTCATTTTGTTATGATTTTTAAAATTTTTATTGACAAATAATGTATAATATAGTCGTACCCTGAAGAAAAGTTTTATTAAATATTTTATTGGAAAATCAACACAAGGATGGACAAACTCTGTTGTTGGACTAATATTTATGAGTGATTCAACAATATTATCTTCCGTAGCAGCTTTCTCAAAATTCATTTGGATTAATGTTTCTAATAATGAGATGTACAGTTGGCAGAAGCAATCGTGAGCCCTGGTGGGCGTGTTCATGTCGCTGTAGTTGTATTTTTGTAGTAACAATTCGATATTTTGAATCGATAACCAAATATCGATACCATAAATGTCAACTGTTAAGAGATATGTAAACAAAGTCAAACTTGCTAAACATGTAACTCTAAATATTAATAAAAAAAAATTATATTAAACCAAAAATAAAACTAACGTTTGCCCTAAATGTCTATATTCTCAAATTACATGACTCAGTAGTAATGTCATGAAGAAGAAGGGTCAAGTTTCTATGGAAAGCAACAAAATATGAACTAGTTATGTAGCACATTCCTTCATCTATCTGCTTACATCAGGATCTTTTGGAATAGAGCCATCGAATGCCGTTTGTTATCTTTTTGTTTAATTCAAATCAATAGTGTGACCTATTTGGTATATTTAGAAATGTAATTTTTCCCAGTGTTCATTTTTCTTAACAGCCGAAAGATAAAAGTGCATGAGAGTTTTATATTGGAATATACACTTCACCACCAATCAGCTAAATCTTATATATTTAGTTGTTGTAAACAAGAATGTATGTATGTATGTCAAAATTACTAAAAGGACACATTGGTTATCTAAATAAAGTCTTCGACCCCAGTCAATATGAAAAATCCCCAAAAACAATAGCCATTTTATACATCCCTTCTACAAAATATTCGAAAAATTATTGGATCCAAATTAGTGAAATTGTCTAAAAATCGGATAATCATCTTCGCATTGACAACACTGATACAGAATGAATAAAATGGTGTATGTTGATGAAATCACTCGCTCATATTATTTCGATTATATTTAACAATTACTAATGGACAATCGTAAACATTGGCTCTTGATTGGCTGCTTGCGATGACCTTATTTTAGTTCGCATATTTTCCGGGGCTCATGTTTGGTTCTGACAACTGTATTGTACAAAATTTTCATGCGGCATATTCAAGTTTCCATCCTTATTCGTATTTTCATAAGCTCTAAGGTAACAGTATAAAGACGAATCGTCTAAATTCTGATACGCTTGTGAATACGTCTCACATACGCTGCATGTATGAATTTCCGAACATTTTCAAATAAATAACCACAAAAGTAGCAAACAAAATTCTTTCTCAATAAATTATTTGTCTGAAAGTCTTTAGGCATTGCAGAATTTGATGAAAGGAATATTTTTGGAATAGCCTTTTTTAAAAGAAGTTTTCTTATATGAGGCTGCATAATCATGTCTGGTTCAATATGAGCACCACATAAACGATGACTACTATTGTATAGAGTTTCTATTTTTGGCATCAAGCCAGGCCTATTGCATGCTTCGCGCCAAACTTTAGCTCTGAAACAAAAACAACAAATTAAATCAATGCATGAAACTAAGGCTCATAAATATAATATGAAGATCAAATAATAAAGTATTATACTTTTCGTATGAAAATACAAACAGTTTCTCACTCTTCTGAATCCTTTGGAAAACGGTAAAATTTTTTATCACAATTATAATATTTATTGTTACATCCACGAACTACACACACACTACCCGTTTTCTTCTTTTTAATGGTATCCATAGCAAAAAAATTCTTATAAACTATAAAAATAATACCAATACCCCGTAAAAATATAAGCAGTAATAAATAATTTTAGCAGCACAGCACTGGCCGCCGGATGAGATACTCATTCGAACGACGTTGTAGGTCACAGAGAGCAGGGCAGTGTAACGTCACGAGATAACATACTGGTTCGTTCCTATACTGTGACTCTAGCATGTCGTTGCAGCGGAGACTGACGTCATTCAACCAATGGTGAATAAGTGATGTAAAAAAACGTTCCTATTAAAACCTTTCTCAATAATCTAGCTCACTTAACATATTTTTGAAAGAGCACATCGAATTTGTACCTAACCTAACGGCTTCCATTTAAAATAATAAATCCTACACGTGTCAGGGTTTACCGGTTCATTATACTCGTATCTTGCCCGAGGTGTGCTTTTGGTTAAAGCTACTAAATATAGGACACATTTTACCAAAAGTCATTTTTATTTGATACAGAATTACAAGGAAAAAATGTCAGAGAACCTGATATGCCGTGGATCAAACAAAAGTTATCTTCCAAACAGAAGCAAATGAATAAAGAAGAGTTTTGGAATGCAGTTGAGAAAACATGGAATCTACCATCTGCGAATATTATAAATACGAATGTTTCCTCTAAGATTGAGTCTTCAAAAGTGAACACAGAACTTGAAAATTATAGACTGAGTGTGAAGTATCCAAGTTTCATAAAACCGATAATTATCAATAATGTTTTTAGTTTATTCGACTTAGTTAAGCAAGGTTGGTAGGCAATAATAAGATAATTTGAAAAAAAAAATTTTTCCACTACTAGCTGTGAATTTGACAATTATTGCTTTTTCTAGCTAACTGAGAAGTTGAATTTCTTTATAAGTGGTTAACAATTTTTTCTATTATTAGATAACCTAGGTCAATAATGGACAAATTCAAATATTTTGAGAGCTCAGGGATAAGTAGTTCAACAAAAACTTGCTATTTGCTGCTTGAAATTACCTAACAAGATAAAATTATTTGAATAAAAATGCCATTAGTTTGAAATTCACGATAAGCCAAAATTGACTGATGGCATAACAAGTACGTTCATAAAATATATTGAAAACTGACGGTGTACTTGCCAGTCAGACGACGAAGTAAACGCTTCTCGTGGTGCGTTTGTGAATTATTCTTAATTGTTGTCTTAAATTTGGCTAGTAGTGGAAAAAATTGTAGACAGTGCTATTCAAAAGTCCCCTTCCCTCTCGTATCTTTTGAACACACACACACACAACCTTGATGAGCCCGTCCCACCTAGGATGTTCCTCTCTAAGCGAGGTACATCTCCGGGGAGGACTTCCACCACATCCCCCCATCTTATCCGATGAGTCTCATCATCATAGTTCGCGTTTCGGCGTACAGCTCGTCCCTAGCTAGAAGGGCTAGCAGCTGGGGGCGAGCCGTCTTCTCTTTGGCCGTGTAACCTCGGTGGTTTTTTCTTCGGCGGTCTTCCGTTGTGTCTGTGTCTTCTGTTGTGTGTGTTTGCGCTGCCTCTACAAAGTGCGTCCTCAGCCGGCAATTTCGGCTGAAAACACCCTTATAGAGTGTGTCTTCTTTTCTTCCGATCTCTTACAAGCGACTTCAAGCCATTAGCTGAGCTAATAGCTTCGTCACCTGTTCGAGGATCTGTTGTTTTGTTGTTGTCGTCGTTGTTGTTTTCTTGTTAGCTGCGGCTTGGGCGTAGCTGACTCCTGTCTTCTTTACAGCTGTTGCAGTTGTCCTTATCTTCTGGTTGTTTGGGGCTTTTGGACATCCTTTGTAGTTTGCCGGGTGTTCTCCCTGGCAGTTTGCGCAGGTGGCCGGCTTGGTCTTCGGTCGTGGGCAGTCGTTGGATCGGTGTGGTCCTCCGCACTTCACGCATTTCGTGTTTACGTT
Source organism: Galerucella calmariensis (assembly GCA_910591675.1). Taxonomy (NCBI): domain Eukaryota; kingdom Metazoa; phylum Arthropoda; class Insecta; order Coleoptera; family Chrysomelidae; genus Galerucella; species Galerucella calmariensis. The sequence goes on from CAJUYG010000466.1 coordinate 131,679, forward strand.
ACTCGTCGTCTGTCCGTGGTGGAAGCCTTGGCAGATGTAGCACTGCGTCGGCCCCTTTCCTCTTCTTTGTTCTTCCCACCTGATCCTCACGTTCTGGATGTGTTGGATTTTCCGGATTTTTTCTTTTTCTTCAGGCTCCAGCTCCACCAGGTAGATGGGTAGTGGTCTTCTCTCTCCGAATCTGGAATGAAGTTTGGGTTAGTCGTTTTATACTCACCCCTTGTCTTTCGATTTCTTCCTTGATTTCCTTGGTGTCCTCGCAGTGCGTTAGTCCTCGGATGACGATCCTTGCCATCCTTTCTTCTTGTGGCATATACGTATACCACTCCACTTCTTTTCTCTCTTCTCTCAGGTACCTTGTGAGGTTCCTGTAGTCATCTGGTCCGTCGCAGGGTATTTTCACTCCGAGTCTTTCCCGGATTGTTATGAACCTCGTCTTTATGTTTCTTTTCTCGATTTCCTTTATTACGGAGCTCCAGTGGTGGATGCTCCGCAGAATGACGGGTGGTGGTGGGCGCGTCGTCGTTGTCTCCTTGTTTTCGCGGATGGCCTCGTCCATCATCGCTTCCTCGTTGGCTTTCCTTCGGGCGGCGGCTTCTTTTTTTTGTATTTGCCTGATGGATATCTCTTCCGTGAAATCCATCTCCTCTTCTTCACTCTCTTCATCTTTTCTTGGGGATTCTGTCCTCTGCGTCTTCCTGCGGACGCTTTCTGAGCGGCTTCGGCTTCTCTTCTCCTCTTGCATGTCTTCCATTGCTTTTGCCATGCTTTCCATGGCTTTTCTTAGTCCGGTCACTTCCTCTTCCATGCGCTGGATCGTTTTTCTCATCTCTTCTGCTTCTTTTTTGGCCTGGTCCCTTTCATCTCAGAGTTTCTGCTTTATTTCCACTTCTTCCAGGAATTTCGCGGTTTCTTCCTGTTGCTTTGTGGCTTTTCGCACCATCTTTTCTGCGTTTTTTTATGGCTCTTATTGCCTCGTTGTCGTCGCTGTCCGAGTTCGATGTTGTTTCCATTGTCCTCCTTGTCCTGTTGCTAGCTTGGCTGCTAGCACGGCTGTCGTTCTTCTTTTTGGGTGGCATCTTAATAGTTCCTGTCCTCCACAGGTCCTAAAACATACAAAACATCTATCAAATCCGGACTTTAAAAAATAAAAATATTTTTCAAAACTTTGCTATTGCTATTGCTATTGGCCACTCTGGCCAATAATTTTAAATAATTTTATGGCAAGTGATATCTCGTTTGAAAGGCATTGACATTGGCTACATAGCCATAATCATTTTGTTTGGGTTTGAACTAATTTTGACGGATAAATTAAATAAATACCGAAAATATTGAAATTATTATTTTAAATTTAATTAATCAAATATTAACAATGGATTCTTATACACGGAAAAAAAAGAATCGTTGTATCAAGTAAAATTTATTTGGATCAATTAAATTAAAGTGTCATATATGCACGACAAAATATTATTTTGGAGTAATTAAAATAATTTCTTGGTTTTAATGCAGGTTAAAGTATTGATGCAACTAACTGTTTGTTGACTGAACCAAATATTTAGTCAACCGGACCATTTTCATAAATTATTTTGATAAAATTATTGCTTCAACATAGTGAATATTTTGTTGAATTGAATCTGAAAAATGATCAAACCAATTGAGAAAAATAATGATTTAGTCAATTTTTTTTGTTGAACAAATTATAATAAATGATCTAATGAACAAACGTTATCATCATATCAATTTTTTTTTTGCTTGGTTCGAAACAAATTTTGGATTCAGGTGAAGAATTATGTTGTTAAATTGAATAACAAAATTACTAAATCAACGAAATTCATAAGCAAATCAAGAATATTAATTGCTTGCGTTAATTTTGAGAATTTATTCGATAAATTAAATATTTTAGTTGAAAAGTATAATATGTTGATTGAACTTGAAATGCAATCAGTTTGATCAACTGATTGCTAATTTTAATATAAAAATTAAGTTGACATAACATACTGAGTGCTATAAAAAAGAAAAGTTAAATATACTTCATAGCATTTTATTTAAAAAGAAAAAACAATAACAAAATAAAATATTAATTTTCTAAAACATAAAATCAAACTTCCACTAACTGCATTTCCTTTCAACCGCAATAACTTCCATAAATTGGAACCAATCCACTTGCAAATTCACTAAAAGAGCATCAGGGAAAATCAAATCATAATATATGTTGATCTACAAAGAAGTAATAATAAAAATAAATAGAGTTCAATGAATGTTCTAAACAAGCATAAAATAAATTCATGAATTTTCCAATATAAATATACGAAATGCAGCCCCAATGAATGTATCACATGTCCCTTTCTCAAACACTGAATTTAGGTAGCACTATACTATAACGCTTAGAATTAACAATTTGCAAGTTAATGGTGATGAATATAAGAAATTTAAAGTGAAGGTAATGACTCATTACCTTACATTTCCAATTAGGTAGGTTAGATTAGGTAGGATCATAGCAAAGTACCGTAACTTTGTAGAAAAAACATTAGGTACTTACTGTTTAAAACCGGGTTTAACCTCGGTTTAAATTCATGTTTGGTTTAGAATGTGATGTATGCGATATATTTAAGATACAACTGATACAAGACAAACTACCTATAATCTTAAACCAAAAATGAAATTTTTTTCGGAAGAAACAAAATAATATAATATTTGTAAATAGAATACATAATTATATTTACCTGAATAATCCGCTAATCCAGAACAATTTCCAGACAACAGGTTATCACTCACCTAACGATCTAACTCCTATCTTAGAACAATATGAAATGAAGAATGAAGTGAAAACGTTGTGATAGATAGAAACAGGACAATCTACTAAACAACAACATTTTGAATGAAACAGATAATCAGTCGATACAAATATGAAATTATTCCGATTGAACTATTGCATATATTGAAACAAAAAAGAATAAATAGTTCAAATTGACTGTTGAAATTGGTTACTTCAGTGATTTTAAGTTTCAAACCAATTCATTTTTTGTTTAAAACAATATAGTGTACATGCTTGATTGAAAAGCAAATATTATGGTTAAATTAATATTATTATTCGCTTAAAAGGAGTTGAAAAATGCTTCATTTGAAAAAATTTATTTTGAACCGAGCGAATTCACTTGTTTGAGTCAACCAAATATTATATTTGAGTTAATAATATTATTCGCTTAAAGTAAGTTAAAATATATTTCATTTGACAAGTGTATGTTTGAATCAAGCGTGTTAATTTGTTTGATTTGAATGAATCATTTTGTTGAGATAATATTATAATACTTTGATGTAAATTAGGAAATACTTCACTTGATAAGTCCATTTTTGATTCAAGAAATTTTTACGATTACGTCGACAATTGCATTTTGTTTCGGCAATTTTAATATTTCGTCGGACGAATACATTCAGTATTTGATTTGAATGAAATTTAATCGAATTAATCAAATAAAAGTGACTAAATAAATTTAGTTGATATAACATATCTTTTTTTTCCGTGTAGCAAGTGTTCGAAATGTGCTCCGTCTACTTCCTGACAGTCATACATCCTATTAGTAAACTCTTGTCGTACTCGTTCGAATGAGTCAGCTGAAATTGCATTGCATTCTTCAATAATTATTTCTTACAAAACGCCAATGCTATCTGGTGCCGTAGGATTTCAAGTACCCCCTTAGAAAAAAATCTAATGGTGTCAGATCTGGTGACCGAGGTGGCCATTCTATAGGACCTCGCCGTTAACAACACTTTATTTTCACCCTCCAAATTTTATTAATGTAAAAGTAGCAGTTCAAAAGATACGAGGGGAGGAAGGGACTTTTAAATAGCACTTATACACAATGGTAGTGAAGACATTTATAAGACTCGCACCTTATTCCGATCGGTCAATAATAACAGTCTTCACCACCTTGGTATATAATATAGTATTCCATCCTTGTAGCAGCGTTTTTTCAATTCTAATTAATTTTTCCAGTGAAAAATAATGAAAATCCCCTTTATTGTACAACTGATAATACACCAATAAAATCGATACACAATAAGTCATTGATTAAAAAAAACGAAATAATACCAGTTAAGGATCTTATGGTAAACAAAAAATACAAAAAAATTGAAAATCGACGATATTCATGTGAGAGTATTCTTCACAATTCTCAGCTCTATGAATTACAAAGGTAAATATACTATTTTTCTGCAAATCATTTTAAATTCGACAAAAAATTATTTTATTCACAACCATATAATATGTAATGCGTCATTACTAACGTCATTGAAGGTTGGAGAGTGTCATATTACACACCTTTACTTCCCGCCCTCACCGCCCGCCTTCTAAAATAATGTGATCGTTACCTAATACTATCTATTTTAGATTAATATTTTTTATATTTAAAATATAACACATTGATAAATATTGTAATACCTTTTCCTGGAGGGGTACAATCCATCAATTCTTCATCGGATGAAGTTTTTCTGAATTTATTATTCGCGAACTTAATATCCATCAGACTTTATCTGACACTTATTTATATTGGTGACAGTAGCTGTCAAATGTAATATTTAAGGTGTGTTCAGAACGAAACAAAGATTTTCAGTGATAGTTTACTAACCGTCAATTCTGTGAGTCTTTCTTCAACCACTTGGTTGTAGGCAATTTTTCTAAAAGTCTCGAGTGATAACTTGCATTATCCATAACAATTATACAGTTCTGAGGAAGCAGATCTATCATTTATTCGAAACATTCTTTCAAGACATCAGCATTCATGTCCTCATGGTACGAGTAGATTCAAGAGTCGATAAGCCTCCTTTTAGTGGACTGAAAAAGGGGCAAAAAGGTTTCATTTTTTTTGAAGGTACAACCACATGTGGTCTTTACAAAATGATAGAGTAGTTCCCTGGCCATCTGAAATCGGCAATCGCAACATTTTTTAATAGGGCCAACACTTTTTATTGCGAAATTTGTCAAAATCAGATTTTAATATTAAAATTTCATATTGGTTATCTAAACTAAAGAAATAACTGAACCATAACTTTTTAAAAATGTTTAGGAGCTTTTATTAACTTTTTGCGCGATCGAACTTTTTTGTTTATTCACAGCATCGGTTGTCAGGACGGTAGGTTGTGTTTACTGGTTTCTAAGTCCGACACAACGGTAAGTGATTTACTTACCGTTCAGACGTCGGTAAGTAAACTACGTCTTAGCCCTACATACATTTAAGTGGTCCTAAATAATATATTACTTCATTCATTACACAAAAGAAACAAAAAAAATAGGAAGATTGATATTTTTTAATGAACAGAATCGAACAGAACAATATAAAAAGTAATAAATAGCATGAAAATAATGTCACCAAAATGCAAATTATATTTTAAACTGATCGAGAACTATAAATGTCACTTTTGACATTTCGTTCATTTCGAAGAAATTTAAATTATTTTATTCGAAATTCGAATATTTCAATACGATCGCGCAAAAAATGGTATAAGCATTTCGAACGTTAAGGGTAATACCGGTCTCCAGCAAAATTGGAGGATTCGCTACGCTCTGCCTCCAAACATTGCTGTCGACCGGGGAACAACCCTTACCGTTCTTGATACTTAATATACTATACAGGTCCACAATTAACAGTATTTTTAACTAGCTGCACGGCCGCGGCAGGCGCGGTTGTCCATGGAGATGCGGAACCTCTTAAGGGGAATCTATCGGCAGCGATTTGACAAAATATCGAAGTATTTTTGGCAAAGAATTTTGAAGTAATGGATGTATTGAAAATTGAGAAAAAAATATATCATGTAGATTAATGTTGAACTTAGAGTTCTCATTGAATAAAAACTTTGAAATGCTAACCAAATTTTGTTGAAAAAAATATGAAAAATACACATATTAAGCAAAGTTTAAGCCCTTGTAAAGAATTAAATATGGATTGAATGGAAAAACTAATTTATAAGGGGTCTAATTTGAAGCTTTATGAATACTATATAAAAATCTCAGAATCCTCAAATTACTTATGACCGTACAATTCCTTATTGAAATTCGGTTGCTACCACTAAAATATCGGATAAAAATCCATCTCTCGCTTTTCTATCCTTCTATGACTGACATTGTCTCTCTGCTTCGGTAGTCGCGTGCCGTTCCATTGTTGATACAACGCTCGCCGGTCTCGGCGGTCTCCCAGTTCAGTACTGACGAAGCTTATAGAGTAGCACGTGAACCAAAATCCGCTTGGACCGCTTGGCTACCTACATGTTGCGGAGCTTTCTGTTTCTAATAAAATTTTCGTTATGTGAACTTAAACGTGAGGACGTAGGGAAACAAAAAAATATACAAAGCATAATTGTGCAAGGTCGAATTTGGTAGATGCCCCTTAACTTCAAGTAACTACTGCTTGAAAACTATGATACTTAGAATAGTGATTCTTGTTTCAAAAACTTCCTTGAAGCTTTAGCTTTATTTTGTACGCAGATAGTTTAGTGAAATTTTGAAAAATAAAAAAGTTTCTCGATCACTGAAAATAGTGCTGCAAAAAAGTACAGTTTTCTCTAATTTTACAGAAAAACTACTGAAATTAACGCAGTGATGTTCGCTTATGTTTTTTCTGTCGATTAAAAAATATCTTGTTTAGTTCCGGAGATATCGCGAAGTATGTGTAAAAAAGTAGTAAAACATAATTTTGTACAGATTTTTGACAAATGTCGCAATAAAAAGTGTTGGCCCTATTAAAAAATGTTGTAACTGCCGATTTCAGATGGCCAGGGACCTACTCTATCATTTTCTAAAGACCACATGTGGTTGTACCTAAGAAAAAAATCGAGAAGAAAGCGACTTTTTCTCCGTTTTTCAGTCGACTATTTAACAAAACCGTTTGGCTGCCTGTTTGTACTATTGTTATCAGTCTGCACCCCTTACCTGATGGTGGATTTAAGTTATTATATAAATTATTTGAAAAAGCCTGTCTTCGACTTGTAAAAGTTTCATCTTGCCAACATTTATTTGGTATATGTCCCTCGTTGATCCATGTTTTATCTAAATAAAATATATAGAAAATAATCTCATGATACGCATATGTAATCTTTAATACTGGTACGAACTCACTAATTCCGAAGTCGGTCCTGTCGCAAACGATGAATGCGACCTTTCTAGAAAGTTTCTCGAAGCGTACCAAGGCCAATGGTTTAACTCGAATGCTCCCGAATTATGAAGTATACGCAAAGGTGGTGTATTCAAGAACTTTCTAGAGATTCGAAAAGGAGTATATATACACGGGTTTTCGAGTGAATAGGAGTAGTTCAGTATACAGTGAATCGGTAAACAGTTTCAGTATACAGTGAGTGAACAGAAGTGTATATAAATAGTGTTGAAGATAAATTAGGACAATTATTATACCGAGTGTAGATAAATTAATAGACATTAAGTAGTGTGTATATAAATTAAGATTATTATAGTGTGTAAGTGTTTCTTTAATAAATCGATAGTAATTAGCCATAGTGAGTGTATAATTTTATCCCACGGTAAAAACTGTTTAAATAAATAAGAAAAACATTACAATACACAGTGCTTTTGGCCTGACCAAACCTTTTTCTATTGTTCTTCACAGCTTCAGTAGTTGTGATGGTTGTATTATTTCCACTCCAAAAGTGCTTCCGTCTGAGTCCTTGTAAGCTCTCACAGAAGCAGAGTATGTGAATAGGTGTTTCATCGTAGAGTTCACATTTTTTTGCACATAGGTTCACCAACTTCCTCAGGGTTCAGTGTCCAGACACCAGGTCGGTAACTGTCTTCAAATTTCTCTTACCCAGTTTCAACAGCCTGGACGAGAGTTCCTTGTCTAACTTATTTAGTAGACTCTTAGTATGGAGGTGTCCTTGTGTCAGCCTCCATTTGAGTTGGTGTTTCTTAACTAGCAATTTCCGACTTCCCCTCTTATGTAATCGCACAGCTCATGGTTATAAAAGACCAATAAGGGCGGGTTTATCAAAGCTCGGTTAAATCTGTCAGCTACGTAGCCCTCAGCTATCTCTAGCCGCCAGTCAAAGTATAGGTTACCATAGAAAGCGTTTATCAATGCACCACATAACCGACAGCTAGATAACTGGAGGCTAAGTGTAATTGAGCATTTTACAACCTTGTTCGGGTTATGAACGTGAGTGTAATGTGTAATGGGAAATTTACACCCATTTTAATTTGGTGTAAGTAAGGAGGATCACCCGTTACATGAAATATACATATTATTATTAATTTTATTCGCATATAACATGTATAACACAGTGAATCAAGAATATAGAGATGAAAGTTATTATTTTTCTATTTCACCATAAGCTTACTTTGACAACATCGTGGAAAACTTCACTTGTCAGTGTCAAAATTGAGGTACTGTTATTTTTATTTCGTCTATGTTGTGCTTTGTTGAGTTGTTTGCATTTGAACATGTCCACAAAACAAAAAAGATATCCCAATTTCACGGAGCGACAATTAGGTACTTATAAAAGTAGCCGTTCACCATAAAAGTATAATAGAATGCAAAGAGACGGATGCTGTGACTAGGCGAGAAAAGCTGGAATTTGTTGGAGTATCATGAGAACACTGGGTTTAGATAATCGAAACCGAGTAATAAACTCGACATCATCGAGCTCTTCAAAGGGATTCATCAGTTCTTCAACAGTATATGGTCGTCTTTCGTACTCTACAAACTCCAATATTTCGCCAATATCCAAGCTCTTCATCGAAAAGGTCGTCAAGTTCCTCATGATACATTGACAATAACAATGAAATAAAATACAAACAAAGCCCAGATGCTACTAAACTACTATAAAAGAATCAAATAAGCTTCTCGATTTCACCCTAAACGATAATAACACAATCAAATTTGAAGTTGAAATAATCTTTGGTGCAAAATGTAAGCAAACATGAAAAAATCATGACACAGTTGTCAGTTAGAATCCATGGTTAGAATAACGGAACACCACTTTCTCGTATTCAACTGTATGTTCTATGGTTAACATTAACATGATAGTGGCAGCTAGGGTAGCCGAAAGCTAATGCAAACTGGCAGTTGATAAGCACTTTGACCCACAGCTAAGATTTAGCCGAAGGCTACAATATTTAACCGAGCATTGATAAACCCGCCATAAAAGACCGAAAATTTGTATTAACCCAGGTACATTATTGAAAATTTTAGATTCTTTTGTAATAATATTTGAAATGTCCGTACTTTTGCATTGGAAATTAAGTTTTATTACACTATCGTGTATAAAAATTGACTATAAGTCTATTCGAGACGGTCAACTTAATTCTAATTACCCATCCTGATATCCATAATTGTCAAAGGCCCCCTCTGTTGGTGAAAAAAGTTACGATTTTTTTATTTTTCTTCGATACCAATTTGCGTTTTAACATACCTGGTAAATGTGTTTTCATATATCGAGAATTATAACCCAAATATTCCATTCTCAGGCTCGTTATGAAGTTTGGTTTTAATATTTTTAAAAAGCTGTGAAGTACAGAGAAACATATTCTTTTTTTGATACGGTTTTAAGACACCAGAGGGTACAGAATAATACAGAGTTTTATTTTTATTTGTAAAAAAAACATATTTCTTTAGACTACCATCCAAGGAGAACATAAAGAAACCAAAAATTCCCAAATATAAGTTTTTTGTATCGGAACCGGATGAAAATGATCCAAGTGTTTTCGAGACGAAGCCAAAAATACTTAGATACGATCCTTTGAGAATAAAGCCAAGACGGAATCGGATAACACATAAGGACTCGGAAAACAAAGGAGATCAAAAAATAAACAAATATTCTAATGGTTATTTTGGAAAAGCGTGTTTAACAAAAATGTGTTCGTACATTGATAAAAATAGAAATTCATCATCAAACATATCGGATAGTAACGAACGAGGTAATTGTTATGAAATGGAGCAGATTTTGAGTATACATAATATACAGGGTGATTCATTAAGAATGTCCAATCTCTGAACTGTAGATTCTAGACCTCAAAATATGATGATTCTGCTCAACATGCCTTATGCAAATATTGCTAGTTTCCGAGATACGGTTTGAATTTAAATTTTTATTTTCGCAATAATTTTTTATGTTTTCACAATTTCTCTTTGAAAAAATGGCAATTTTACGTTTTTGGCATGAGGAATCATAATTTGCGCTCTAATTTAACATTGCTAATGAAGGGCGCTAGTTACACTTGTTTGTGTTAAAAGAATATTAAAAAGCGTTAAATTCTACAAAAAAAATTACTCTCCTCTGATTCGTGTAACTCAATCGGTTATCGAGTTAAGTTTAAGGTCAATATTTGGTGTGGTGTAATATGTGGGTATTTAATAGTAGTCCAATAAATAAAGGAAAAAAGTTAACATTAATGACGCGCTGTTTTTATCTTTCGGTTGGAAGTTGCATTTGGTACCTCATTAAACATGAGACAAATTTCTGCATGAAAACGCGTGCGAGGGCGGAGAAAATGGCCCCCCAAAAGACCAGAAAAATAGGTTTTCAGCCAATATCTCCTAAAATATGGCAATTAGAGATTTTTGGTTCAGATAAAAATTAAAGTTCAGTTGATTTTCTACAAATGGTCCCCATTGTTTTTCTCGAAAATTTGACCGGTTTAGAGAAAAACGGCACCAAGCGCATCTCGAATAATGAGCTTCTGTGCTGTATGCCGGAGAGCACAGTCCGTGTATTTACACATCAGCGGGGGGACAAATTATTCAATAACTTTGTGAAAAATGCATATTTTCTCATGATTCAAGGTTCATGTGAAATAGGAATTCTGCTGCTATCATACCCTGTGAATTGAGTCACGCTTGACTCTTTTGGCCATATCGGAACACGGGTCAAACTTTCTGCTCCCGGGCAATTTTGACCTCGCCAGGAATTTGCTCCTATTTTTTTTTGTATTGCACTAATTTAATCAAAATTTTCTTGATTATGGGTCCTCATAAGGTCCTTTGTCATCCCTGAAATTTGTATACCCTAATTTTTTTTAATTTTCATTTAATCGTTGTTTATTGAATCCCAAATGTTTGCTGTTTTTGGAGAACGGGGAAATTTTGTGAACAACCAACTCTACGTGGCGCTCGTGTTGTCTGCTACAAACCATGCGGCCACGCTTGGAGGCATAAATGTGTTTGTTTTCTGTCATTATTTTGATAAATATTATTGTCAATTATAGAGAGCAAAGTCATAAAAGTGAAGAATATTGAATAAATATTGACGTTTTTCATTAAAATTAACTTTTATCACCAACCCAAAACTTAGAAAGTGAAGATTCAATTCAAATTGGAGCAAAAGGTGAGAATTTGTTCATGCAAGAAAGCAGGGCTACCTTGCTCATCTATTTGTGGATCGTGTGAGTCACGCCAGTGTTCGAATTATAAAGACAGTGATAATATGTTATCCCAAGAGGTAGAATTAGAGGAAAACTGTAGACTCAGAAGAAGTTGTTGACGGCATAGAGCTAGAGGGAGCTCTAGACAAAGAAGAAGTTCTTGGCCAAGAATCAGATGATGACTGGTGACGAACAGATTTATGTCATAATTGCAATGTGTTTTTATACACTTTTTTCATCAATTCACGGACAACTAACCCGTGAATCTCTAGTACTTTTTTAAAAATTTTCTATGTAATATTTTAGTCTATAATGTATTATTCTTGTATCATTATATTGGGTTCTCCCGTTGATAAATAAATAAATAAATATATAAAAATATATATTTTTCTATAATAAATGAAACATGAAGGACGTTTATAACTCGTTATTCCAAAAACCTCAATCAGTCTGGTTGCAAAAAAATTTACAAAAATTTGCGGAAAATCTGCAAGAAATTGATGCTGAGTATTATGGGTAAATATTCTTTACTCTTGAGGCATTTTCAGTTTTCCTTACCAAAAACCTAATGAACTTCAGTATTTTGCCACATGTGCAAAGCTGATTGTTGCTAGATTCAGGTCCACTGGTAAGGTCCATCTCGCTAGAATTAATCTTATAGCCCGTTTTCCTAATAAGTATATCTTGAGGCCTCATCTAAGAGGAAAACAAGACCCTCGGAAACATAAATATCCATCAAAAGTGTCTGGTTACAGGGTTTCTCATTTATGGCACCGAGGATTTTCCCAATTTGTGAAATGTGGTGGCGCCATCTACAATTGGTTTCCACAATCCAAAACATTAATGGATTTCCAACACCCCTCAGCTCAAATTTTGTAATCGATGGATTGGTCGTGGAAGTGAGTTTGCTTGGCGACCAAGAGGCCCTGATTTCAATCCTTTGGATTTTTCAATTTGGTCGCAAATGAAGGCATTAGTTTACAAAGAAAAAAATACTTCTCTTTCACAACTGCGACGGAAAATAGAAGAGGCCGCGGATGTAATTAAAAATAATAGACAAGGATTATTTGATATTAAGAGATCTCTACGAAAGCGGATCATAAAGTGTATTGAAGTAAATGGTGGGCATTTTGAGCATTTGCTTTGAAGTTTTTTATTTTTGTTTACAAATTTATTATTGCATATTTAAAGAATAATAAAATTTTTTATGAAAATATTTGAAATTTATTGAACTTTTTAGAAGCAAATAACTCGATAACCAATTGTGTTATACGAATCAAAGAAGAGTAACTTTTTTTTGTAGAATTTAACACTTTTTAATATTTTTTTATTTCAGTTCTAAGCTTAGCCCAAAAAAATTTTACACAAACAAGTGTAACTAGCGCTCTCTATTAGCAATTTTAAATTATAGTGCAAAATATGATTCCTCATGCCAAAAAACGTAAAATTGCCCATTTTCAAAGAGAAATTGTGAAAACAAAAGAAATTATTGCGAAAATCAAAATTTAAATTTAAACTTTGAACACCCCGTATCTCGGAAACTAGCAATATTTGCTTAAGGCATGTTGAGCAGAATCATTATATTTTAGGTCTAGAATCTACAGTTCAGAGATTGGACATTATTAATGAATCACCCTGTATAGGGTGGTCCGTAAGTAATGGACCAAAGTGAAATGGAAGATTCTTGGCCTGATAATATTACAATCTGACGCAACTTCTTTTAATAAAATATTGATGGTAAGAAAGATACAGGCTGGCAAAGTCAAAGTCGAAATGTCAAAAATGTTTTTTCTCAGTAAATTGGAAGATTTTGGATATACAAACGTAAAAATTTGAAGATAGGGATTTTAGGGACTGGGAAATCATAATATGTTATCTATTTCGATGTATACTCTAGAGCACTGTTTCTCAACTGAATTTACTCCAAGGACCGGTAAAATATTTCGGCACGTTCGCGCGGACCGGTAATATTAATAATTATTCTACCCAATGCACAATTTTTCACAAAGATAAATCATGAAGACATACATAATTTTTAAAGCATTTTGTTTGTTATAATTTACATTTGTATATTCAACTTATAATATTGCATCGAGAATAACAGCACCAAAACTTAATTAAAACTCCAACGTGAATGATATATTTATTAAAAAAAAAAAAAAACAATGAGTCGAAATGTGAACAACGTAAGTAGATACCAAATAAGCAAAAAATAATTTACCAAAATAAAGGATATATAAAAACTAAAATTAATGAGATTGCTGCTGGTCTTTGTTGCTGACTAAACTGTCAATCCTAGGCTTTAAACTAGTTACAGCAATACGTAAGCAGATTGGCCCAACACTTCAGAACACACGTCTATCAAACACGGTTTGACAAGATCTTCAGCAACAGAGTATGGTTTTTTAGATTTGGCAATACGCAGAGCAACTAGATACGATGCTTTTAAAAGCGATTTATCAACCGAGAAACATTTTTTAAATAATTCTTTTGAATTTTCATCTCCAAACTTTTTCTCCTGGAAAAGTCCAGGGGCTTGCTTTCCAGTTGTGGGTGCTTCGTTTGTAAATGCCGCATGAGCATGGAAGGTTTCATGCTTTCATTGGAGAGAACATCTCTACAAACAACACATTCAGGCTTTGGACAATTTTCTTCTGATTGAGGCCAGAAGACAAAACCATATTTCAAATAATCTGCGATGTAGTGCCTTACAAAGCTTTTTCTTTTTTTGGAAGATTGTGGACTATATTCACTTTCATCTGTATTCGAAGGAGCGGAGGACGTACTTGGTTTTTGAAAATCCTTTCTTTGCACCAAATTTAGTAATGTGCGTTGCGTTTCGCTTCCTTCTTACTCATTCGGGTTATTGATTTTCTATACCTAAAGTTACAGAAATAGTAGTTATAGCATAATATTAAATTCAGAAGTTATTAAAAACTTACGCTGATAAATAGGTTTCAAGAATTGCCCAAGTGAGCAGAATAATCAAAAACAAAACATAATCAAGACGCCAGACGCCTTGAACACTGCGATTATCAGCGTTCAAGTAATCAGGGATACGCAAGGCACCAAGGCAGACAGGCGCACCCTAACTGGTGTTCTCAGCAGTGTTGCCAGAGCAATTTGATCAAAAGAAATAAGTCGACAGTTCAAAATATAATAGATTTCATAGAATAGTAAAAAAGATTGTTAAGGTACCGACAGTTTGTTTTTTAGGTAAAGGGTAATTTTGTAAATTTCATAAAAACTCAAAATAGTAACAACGTAACAACGTTAAAGGACTGCTGAATAATAATAGATCTATTATAATTATAATAGACTGGCAACGCTGGTGGGGCAATTTATGAAACGCGATTAGGTACATAGTTGCCAGTTTGTTGTATTTTACATATTACATTATTTTTCAAACTATTATTATTGTAATGTAGGTACTGTATCGGTGGTCGGCCTATAAAAGCTGGATATTTCGCGGACCGGTAAATATTTCTTGCGGACCGATACCGGTCCGCGGACCGGCGGTTGAGAAACACTGCTAGAGGGCGCAACAAAAGCTATGTTGTTCGTGTAACTGTGCGACTAATTTATTTATTGTTAACGGCATCCTTCTATTTATTGGAAAATATTAAAACTGCGACAAAAAGGTCTACCTTTCATTAGTCTCAAATTAATTTCATTTATTAGCACAAAAATAATAATTTTAGTAGGCACTGATGTCAGCAAATTTATTATCAGATGTAATATAGCAAGAGCATTGATAATTTGCAACAATATTGTCATAGATTTGGAAAGCGTATTGCTTGGTACCAACCCGACTCCGAAGGCGGCGAGCTGTTACCTCAAAGCAGCATCCTTGAGGAAAGTTATGGCAAAATAATTACAAATTATAAATGTTCTTGCTATATTATAGCTGACATCAGCGCCCACTAACATTATTATTTTTGTGCTAATAAATGAAATGAAAATTATGAATGGGGGTTTGAAAATGCGAATATCTCGAGAGCCAGTAATTTTTGAGAAATGATAGTTATAACTTTTTGTCGCAAAAATGATGCAGTCTCATTATTTTCCAATAAATAGAGAAATACCGTTAACGAAAAATAAGTTAATCGCACAGTTCTACCAATTACATAGTTTTAGTGGCGCCCTCTAGAAAATACATCGAAATGGATAACATATTATGCTTTCCCAGTCCCTTAAACCCCTATCTTCAAATATTGACGTTTGTATATCGAAAAATTTCCAATTTACCGAGGAAAAACATTCTTAACATTCCATCTTCGCCACCCTGTATCTTTTTTATCATCAAAACTTTAAAAGGAAGTTGCGTCAGATTGCTGTATTTTTAGGCCGAGAATCTTCCATTTTACTTTGGTCCATTACTTACGGACCACACTGTATAGGGAAAATCTGTAACTCTATTGCCAATATCATTCATTGTAGGCCGTCAACAAAAAAAAGAAAGACCGGAAAAACGAGACATATCAATTTCCGGAAGTCGATTAGCGTATGATGATATTAGGTCCAAGATTATAGAAGGTAATAAAATCTACACAATATAATATATTAGTAAGATCAAATCTCCAATTGCCAAATAAAACCGGTTCACAACGTATGTCAATACTTTCGTGGAATAACCCGCACACAAAAACCCTGATGCATTCAATTCTAAATTAATGATAATTATGTCAATATATTACATAATCGTCAGAATTATGCAAGTTACATTATTTTTTTGTGATGCATACTTGATGTTTAATATTTTGGCTAGACCAAATAGTGATCTATCTTGTGATTGACTTAATATACAGGGTGTTTCTAAATTCATGCGATAAAATTCAGGAGGTGATTGCTCGTATGATATTGAGATGGTTCTTTCCTTTAACGAAATTTCCTCAGCCCAGCCGTTTCCGAAATATCACCCTTCAAAGGTGTTGACTAAAATTGAGTTTTTATTTTTTTTTGAAATGTCAGTAAAGCTAGAAACTTGACATTCTGTAATTTTCGTGCACTCGCAAAGGACTAACAATTTTTTCAATATAAATAATAAAGAATATAGAGATCTGATAATAAAGTATAAAGAACGGTAAGGGTTGTTTGTTTAGTTGACGTTTCCATCTATGATTTCCATTTCTTGTTGTTGTAGTAGTTATAGACCGGTATTTATAATTTCAAAGTGCACCAATAAAAAAATATCGTAAAGTATTCGTGGATAACTGGTCTTTAAAACACTTGCTCCAAAAATCGCGCATGTTTTAAAGACCTTAATATCCACTTATACTTTAATATACTAATTTAGGACCACTTAAATGTATGTAGGGCTAAGACGTAGTTTACTTACCAACGTCTGAACGGTAAGTAAATCACTTACCGACGTGTTAGACTTAGAAACCAGTAAACACAACCTACCAACCTGACAACCGATGCTGTAAATAAACAAAAAAGATCGATCGCGCAAAAAATATATTGTTTAGCACCATTTAAATGTATGTAGGGCTAAGACGTCGGTAAGTAATTTACTTACCGACGTCTGAACGGTAAGTAAATCACTTACCGACGTGTTAGACTTAGAAACCAATAAACACAACCTACCGTCCTGACAACCGATGCTGTAAATAAACAAAAAGGATCGATCGCGCAAAAATAAAATAAAAGCATAAAACTTCCTCTCGGAAAAAAAAGTTTTGATTTGAAATAAAGTAAGGGCTGCTAATTTCACCCCCGTATAATGTAACAGTTTGTCGATATAAAGAGGGTTTTATACAAAATCTTTGCCCGATTATATTATCTATTTAAAACATCCTGTATAATATGGTTAACATTTTCATTGAAATAGTACGTTCACATGAAAATTCATTTTATTCAGGAGAAAACAAAATTAAATATATGTCCAAGGATATGAAACCGCAAAAGAAAATTTCAAATAGCAAATGCAACGAAGCACTTTGGATGCGTATCGCCAAGAAATGGAACGTTGTTTCAGATTCGAGATTGATAGACAACACTTTTAAATCCGAGTTTAACTTATAATCACACTAAGCCTATAAGTAGACAATAATCAAAAATATAGGTAAGTTCTTTTTATTGAGTTTAGGTAGTTTTTTGTAATAGCATTTTCTAATTGTCAAGCAGCTCTGTCTATATAATCGATTGAATCGACTTATATTTTAATTCTTTAAATTTTGCTACAACTTTGTATTCGTTTCAGACATTTATGGAGACTACCGAAAACTACTCCGGAGGGATACAGAATGGTTATGTACTCAGTTAGAGACAACGATCCTACAAAAATGGTGTTCGCCGAGTGCGTTAAGACGTTTTTAATGTTTAACGACATTGTATTGTCTGAAGACGGAATTGAAGAAGGGTTAGTAACATGTGTAATTTATAGGTACACTCGAATAGATTTAAAAACGAAAGTTAGCTTGAAATTGGACCATTTTTCATTCTATTTTAATCAAATACAGACAAAAACGCAAAAGAACACCAATTTCAGTCTAAAACGATGAAAAAACATAAATAAACCGACGTTATTTCATCCAACAACTCTCAATATCACGTAATTACAGACCGAAATGGTGTCAACGGTGCTGGAAATCAGTCAAAAACCCTGAATTCCACCGAAAAAGCACACAGGATGACTAAATACAGCACAAAACCACTCGAATAGACTTAAAAACGAAAGTTAGCTTGAAATTGGACCATTTTCCATTCTATTTTACTCAAATACAGACAAGAACACACAAGAACACTGATTACAGTCTAAAACGATCCAATAGACCGAAACATTTGACTCTAAATAATAGTTGGTTTGGTGTTTTGTCTGTAAGTCTTCAGAGCCGTGCAAAGGAACAATACTGTCTATTCTTCATCCATCCGTTAGATAAACCCTTTAAAAGGCAGTAGTATATGTCTTTCAGCTGTCACACAGTAGCACAGAATGTGTGTACTTCCCTGGCTCTCTTTTTGGAAATTTGTCAGCCATTGCCCTCGATACTCATGTCATTTTGACGTTATTCCGTTCGGCTGAAGTCTGCAGTACTTCGATACAATCTTATCATAGACCTGCGTAAATACTAGAGGCGTCTCTTCTGGTAATTTTGTAAGTTCATACATGATATCGATGTGTTTACAAAGATAATAACATAATATATGGCTACGCCTCGACAATCAATTTGCAAACTCGACTAATTATATTACTAGGAGTAGAAGGTGTTTATTAACAGTTGACTTTAGAGGTTTACTGCTTGAAGAAAGCCGGTGTTTGACAGGTTTTCCGGCTGCCGGCCGTCAAAATATCTTAACGGACGGGGGCTCTTAACATTACTTTTTCAATTGTCATTTAAATCAAAATAACAGTATGGGATTACGAAAACGATATGTCATATCTAGGACGTCTACGTGATATTTTAACAAACTTGAAGTATCTTTTTTATTTAAGTTTGAAGCGTATTTACCAGCAGATTTTTAAAAAAAGCTTTGTTTCAGTTACATAGTTCTATTTGACATGAAAGGCGTTCAATTAGGCCATTTAGCTCGAGTAAGTCTTCCAGCTTTGAGGTGTTTCTTCTTGTACATTCAGGTAAATATAAAAATTAGTCTTAATTAGTTTACGTGGACTTGATTTAAAAAAAGTTATTGTTTTTAATCTAATATTATTTTGAGGTTGTAATAGAGCAAAATCATTTATGTAGTATGGGAAGTGATTTAAGTCATATGGGTTTGCTAATTTTTATTGATTAAGAGGGGTCTCACAATTTAGACAGCTCAAAACAGTTGGCACCACTGACTTGCAACAAAATTTGGGTCATTTTAAATGCAACAAATCTAAAGAATGCAGTAAAATTAAGAGTAGAAATTTGAACAAAATATAACTTGGACCTTTGTCTTGGGGATGGGGTATTTTGGTCAAGTTTTAGATTAACTCTAAGAGTTCATCCATACCTCAAATGTGGTTAGAATCCAAATAAAGGGTTCAATGAAACTCAAAGTCAAACCACAATATATTTAATGTCCGTTGGGACTTAAAACTTGCAACTAGTTAGGTTAAAAATTACCACCATCAGGCTGTAACAAATAGAAAATGGTACCTCATTGTAAAGATCTTAAGAGGCAATAAAATTGATGCAAATCTCTACTATATGACAAAAGTTATGAGAAATTTAAATATTTCAAAATGTTTCTATGTTTATAATTTGTTATATTTAGAAAAATTTTGGAATATTCAAATTTCTCATAACTTTTGTCATATAGTAGAGATTCATTATTTTAGATTAATTTTCTCTATTAATTTTTAACTTGATTGTAAAGTATTATTTGATCGCAGCTTTGTTACATCAATTGTATTGCCTCTTTAGATCTTTACAATGAGGTACCATATTCTATTTGTTACAGCCTGATTGATACCGAAACTAGTTTTGAGTCCCAACGGACATTAAATATATTGTGGTTTGACTTTGAGTTTCATTGAACCCTTTATTAAGCTTTAGATTGTTATAAAAAAGATATAAGCCATTAAGTGAAGGTGTGATTTTGGCAGTTTTGACAATTTGCGGTCACCAATTTGAACGCCAAGACCTTATCTCCAAAAGAAAGCCTAGAAAATTCGATTTTGAAAATATGAAATCTCAATTCATTGTATTTTTTGAGATTTGTTGCACGGAAAATTCTGCAAACGAACACTTTTTTACATTAGTTCAGCTGTTCCACCGTCTTGATGGATAGCGCTGTATGGAACTTCAATGACAGATGACGACGGTCAAATGTCGTTGTCTTGTCATGTGTTTTGTGTACATGAAAATACTAAAGATATTAGGTTCGTTCCAACCACCAGTAATTTACAGTAATATTACTAATACACATGCGCAGTTGAAAAAAATCGTTCCAACCACCTGAAGTTACTGGTTCGGAACTCTCGATTACTATCAGTTCTCTGTTCCATCCCGTTTGTGGACCAGTAAAATTACCGTTCAAACGATTCTTGCTTGATAGCGAGTATCGACAGTTCTGAAATTAAGAAACATGCGCAATTGCAACATTTTCATTTTAAACTGTCAAATTTGTTTTTTATGGAATGTGTAAATACGATATGAAAGTGAGTTTTTAGTTTTTGAACTGTTTTGAAAATAGTGTGCACCGTTTCTTTGTGTAGTCGTTGATAAATTAAAAAAGGGAAGAATGGAATCCGAAACCACTTTATATTCTGCTAAAGTGATTCTACTTATGATATACTTGAAAAATGGTTGAAATAGAACATACATATAATTTTGCCATTTACCTACATAATTATCAAGGTTACAAATACTTCTATTATTGTGATATTTTGATATAGGTTATATTATTAGTATTAAGTTTTACTAATTGGATATTTAGGTTGAAAGTGTCCATTTTGGTTTTTAGAAGTTGGTTGTATTTATTTCTATGTATTTTCAAACCTGAAGGCTTTATAATTACAAATAAAATGTCTTGTTTTTATACTTTCATTATCTGATTGATGTTAATGCAATAAAATATATTCTCAATGATTATTGAATGATTGATTGAATGAATGATTATTAAAATCAATTGTTCATGGCAAAGTATTTACAGCAGCATCCCTAATAAAATAACTACTATAATAAACTATGTAGTTCAAAATACATTCCAACCGTTTGGTAAGAGATTACCAGTCATTTTATTCATTTCTCTGACGCATGCGCATTAAATAGTTCTATTACTGGTTACGTACGATAACAGAATTGCTGGTTGGAACGAACCTATTATATAGATATATATATTTCTATTTTTTATTTTATTGCCATATTAATAAACTTTTCTCTATTTCAGGAAGCACATCCTGTCAAAATAAAAGGTGTACATGTGTTAAATACAGCTGGTTGGATACATCACATTATGAGAATTATAATGCCAATGGTGAAATCTGAACTGCTTAGTTTAGTTAAGTTTCATAAAGGTATAAACAATTTTTATCAAAGTTGTAGTTTTTTAAAAATTATTTCAAATAAAAAACAATGACCGTTCGCTTAAGAAGAAACAACTACTTCTCGGGCTTTATATGCCCCGACAAACATTGAATTACACTTCTAAGTTGAAAGGGGACGGTATGATCTAAAAGATTTGACCGACCATTCTGCGATGCGATGCGATGCATTCTGCGTATAACAACGACCCGTCAACCTTTATAGGGTTTGCAATCTTGTAGATCATGTAATATTTATATGATAATAATAGTTATAATAGTATGAATTTATTATTTTTCGATATTTATTGGTAACATGCGTTACTAAATAGTCGTTAAAAATCTGGATATCATTACCCAAAAAATGACCTTTTTTTCGCATAACGTTAATGCTAAACTGTCAACTAGATGACAAATGACCAATGAATGTGTAATATTGAATTCCAACATTTGGCAGCTGCCAACTAGCTGTCAAAAAAAAGGAAAATAGCTAAAAAAGTGCATATTCTTCTGTATTTTTTGCTGCTTATTTGTAATTTGATGTACAATTTCAAGTTTTGGTACCTACATGAATTATTTGCGCAATTATTGAAAAATATCAATTGGCTAAAAAACATGTGCATGTTCCTATGTATTTTATGTTGCTGAATTTGAATGTGATGTAAAATTTTTGAATTGGAAAACACGGAATCTGTCAAAATTTGAAATATAAGCAGTTTTTTATTTGTTGGGCAAGGGTTTGATGGTTTGGGAAGGAATTATTTTATTTTAAGTGGACTGGATTTCAAAAAATACAGGGTGTTTCATTAAAAAAAACCAGACCGACTATGGCATACTTGCGTGAATCTACATTTATGTTTACATAACGCACAACTAAATTCAAAAGTTGACATGTCTCGGCATTTTTTATAATTTTCTAAAATAATGGCATGAAGAAGTTTATTCCATAAGTGGTTTCCACACTGTATAAACTGCAACGAATATGTTTTGTATTTCCAGGAGATCACGCAGAAGGAATTCCATTAGAGCTCATGCCGATTGAATATGGCGGCCAAACATCTACAGCTGAGGAATTAGACGAATGCTCAGATTCACTATGGAACAAATATCACAAATGGTTACTGGACAACGAAAAGATCAAATCAAACGAGTCAAAAAGAAACACAAAAAAATCATCTTGGTGGAGCTGGTCTCCTTTTGGTAGTAAAACCAACGAAGAACTGGACGAAAAGAACATAATGAAAAATCTGCGGTATGAATGAGATTCATTCCGCTGGGGTTATTGTGTATTTAAGTATCTTTGGTGTTTTGTGTATTTTCACTTGTCTAGTGTACTTATTATTGATATATATTGCCGATTATCGATTTTATAAAAAATTATAAATAACACCTGCGGCAATGGTTTTAAATAAAGTATTTTAAACAGATAATTTTTCACCGAAAAGTTATTACTATTAAATAATATGTTAGGAGGTATTTTCCTTGTGTGATTAGTATTAGGCGGAGGAATAATTTAAAGGTATTTCTCAAGAACAAATCTTTAATTTCTTTTTCATAAAAAAATTTTATTCCTACTCCAAGATGAGTTTAAACTTTCCAATGACAAAAGAAGGTTATTTCGCTATATGTAGCTCCCAAAATATTTGATCCACAGTAAATTTTTTCTTACAAAAAATCCCCACATAGTTCCAATAGTCTTGATCTATAACATTTCATATCTCCTCAAAACATTGTGGGGATTTGAGTCAAAATTTTTCAAAATCAATGAAAATAAAGTGCAATTCCTTTGAAAAAATGAATAAATAAACGTCTCACAAATATCTCCGAAAAAAAAGTGTGCTCATTGTCGAGCAAATGACAACTTCAGTAAGATAAATAGATGTGAATTTATTTGTAGCATTTTTGTTCATATTAATTTACTTGTATTAAAATTGTTTTTATTTAATATAGTTTTACTTTGACTATCCTTTTCCTCTACTCCTTTATCAGTTAGGATTAAAAAGTATTGAAAACCCAATCACTGTAAGCATTCCTATCGCAGACTAAGATCAAATAAATAAAAAACACCATCATCACGCGCTGCTAACCGACATAGCAGGGATGTCTTTACAAGGTATGAGCACAGAGTACACCATCTAACAAGAGGCGAAAGAAAGTAGTTTTCGTGATCGCAAATTTGTGTGCACATGCGTGAATTAATTAGTTCATCTATCAATGTCAAGTCGACACTTCCGTTCATTCCCCTCAGTTCACCGTATATTATTTTAAGATTAAGTTAAAAATGAGCCACTTCTCATTACACACATGAGATGAATAATAAGGTTTTCTCATGTTAGTGGTTAAAAAAATATTCTATAGACCTAATTGGGAAGTGTAGTATTACTTTTCTCAGTGTATCAAGTAGTTTCGTCTCTTGTTAGATGGTGTACTCTGTGGTATGAGGTCCTAAGCCCAGGTATCGACGGAGCCTCCAGTAAATGTAGAAAAACAAATCTAAATTTTCGAATATCAAAAGCTGAAGTTTCATAGAGTAACGCTATCGTTGTAATTCGCTTTTATAAAAGCTTATTTCAAATGACACCAGACAAAATTTATTTAAAAATAACCTTATATTATTTGAGAAATAATACATAGAGTAAGATATTTGCCATAGTATGGATAACAAAATTCTGCGTAATAACTGTAGATTTGAATAGTGCAAAAAATAACGGTTTTGAATTATTTCGAGTACGATTTAGAATTATTTAGGTGTAAAGTTTATCCAATTGTAGCGGCGAGAGATCATTTTCCGTATTAATTAATTAATATTAATATAATAATAATTTTTATTTTACCATTAGGAAGTGCACATCATTTTGAGGCTCTGTGCAAAAAATTAGACGTCAGCGAGACTCCAATCGGTTTTCGTTTAGATGACTACTTAGCCAGTAACAGTATTTTGCTTGCTTATATGCTTATTATTTTTTATTATACGTTTTAGCAAACTCCAAACAGTGTTATGTTTGTGAGATAAGAACGCTTAGAAATAATTTAAGCTATTCGAAACAATTTAATGGACCAGAACCAGAGTAAAAAAGCTATAAATATTGTGCGGTTCCAGAATGTAAAAGTACTACGATTAAAACATCTAACAAAACATTTATTTCTATTAATAAGGATGCAAAAAAATGGAAGCAATGGCAGAAAAGCATGAAAAGACTCAAAGCATTCACTGATGAGTCAACATACTTTGTTTGTGTATTTTTAGGATTTCATTTTTTTTCAATCAAAATCGTTATAGATTACCTTATAAAATACGTTGTGAATCCATATTGAGAGGGTTATTGAAACCAACACGCTTGTATTAATCTTATTTTTTTTTAAATACGTAGATAATGTTCTTATAGCTTGTGGTGTTATTAATGTTCAAAATTATTGAATAAAGTAATAGGTCAGTTCTTCACAAATAAAATTTTATTAAATACTGCTTTTTTCCAAAAACAGGTAATCTTTTTCAGTAGATCATCAACATGTAAGACATGTAAAGAAAATATTTTATTTGATTCAAAGTCCGGATCAGCTCTAACAAATGTCGCTTTTTTTACCAGTGAGGTGCATGTGCATTTGAAACTGATGTAAACATTTGGAACTAATATTACCTGTTTTATCAAAATAAGTTTTTCTTGTTCTTTTCGACATTGGTGATTCAATTTCCACAACAAATTCAACGTAAATAGCATTTGGAGAAAGGAGATTGCAATTTTTGACTGAGTAACCTATAGCGTTTTCTCCGTAACTTTGCCCACGAACCATGAATAAAATAAAACATCTGGAATCACCCTGTATGAGAGAGCATGTATTCATGAAAATATTGACATTTTCAATCATTCCGGCCGAAAAACAGCCAAAAACGATGTGTCACATAGTATAAAATTATAATTTAATAAACTCGTGTTTTTGATTAAAAAACTTCATAATCATTAACAAGTCCACTTCTGGAAGATTTAATGAGTGTGCTTTTTTAAAATTAGGTCCACACATTTTATTTTATTCACACAAAATTTTGTAGGTAATTCAAAATACGCGAGGCACGTTACAGTCAGAAGCGTAATGTTAGTGCACATTAACTTTCATATGCGGTGACGTCACAGTCGTAGTCTTGATTTTATTAGGAGAACAACATATTCTATTGACATGAAATTTTCAGAATCTTCTTTTTATCCCTAGTACTTTGTTTTACGACAGTTAAAAATGATTTAAAAATTTTAGTAAACGAGCCCATTATTTTTTGATAATGTTTATAGAATCGGAAGTTTTGAATAATATAAGTTTCAAAGACATAATTTCTGATTTCGCTCACAAAAAATTGTAATTTTACGTTTCCATATTATATAATAAATATTTTTCTGAAGAATGATTTTTTTCCGTCATTGGGGGCTCCCAACATGCCCGGGGCCCTAGGCCCGGGCCTATTAGGACTGCATAAAGACGGCCTTGCGACATAGTCCAGTGAACGAGGGGTTTTCTCGACATTTAAAACGTAATTTTTTCAGTTTTCTGCTAATAACACGAAAGATTTTTAAGTAATCGCAATGATTTCAAAAGACGTATTGTAGATAATTCAAATACAAATATAACGCATTTTCCAGCGAAGTGATTGGATAATTAGGAGAGGAGAAAATAAAAAAAAAACTGGAAAAACCCTTTATTTTTTTAAAATTTCATATTTCTGTCGTTTTTCAATTTGTAGCATTAAAACTTCGTAGAAAATAAGTCCTTTGTATTCAATTTATGTAGCAGAGAGCAGGTACCATTGGACAATTACTTTTGTTGCTATTGCAATTGCAATTTATTAATGCAATATTTTGCAGTAGGTCTGGATGCGTTATAGATGGTCCAATTTTGAATTTGAAAACGGTTTTGAAAAATACAGATATATAGAGAAACCAAACGCATATCTTCAATTTGTAATCAAATGCTGGGAAGTAGGTCGAAAATGCTCTGCCGAAAATGAAAGAGCGTGAGCAAAATATATCAGGTTCATACTTTTAGTAGCACAGTGAAACAGTATTAATTCAATTAATCGCCAATGAAATAAAAGCTGCTCAATTTCGCAAATGAAATTATGATGTTAAATGAAAATTGAAAGTGGATATTGCAGGTTCTTGCCTAACTAACCAATTAAATTTGGAGGTAAACTAAGCCAGTTCGCAGGGCTTTGTTACCTTATTAATCTTAAGAAAAACAAATTAATTTTGGCAAAACTAGAAAAACACAAAAAGCCATTTTAGGGCGCCACTAATTTTCTTTCCTATAAAAGAAAATTAGAAATAAAATCAAACTTAAAGGTCAGCTAACTTTAAATCTGTTAATTGAAAAAAATTAACCTAACGTTTCTGCATAATAAATAGAAGTAACTGAGTAAAACAAAATGTATGTAATTACGGTCTTTGAATTTACATTAAAAAAAGGGATAGTAGCAATGAAAAAATACTTATCAAAAGAACAATTGCTTGAAGATGAAGATGACGTTGATGATGAGGATGATGTTGATGATGTAGAGCTGTACTACGGATTGTCTACAGGAACCGTTATTCAGGAAACTTCCTATTAATCAGGAACTGTTTGTCCCACAGGTACTTGTCTGTCACACAGGAACTGTGACCCAGAAACTTGTCTGTCACACAGGAACTTGTGATCAGACTTTCAAGGAATTGTTATTCCCAGGAACAGTAATCCAGTGAAGTACTTGAGGGATAACGCAACCGGTAACGAAAATTTCTATTCAGAGGACTACTACACAGTTCCACTTACGCTGCTTTGCCGACAGACGATGAGAGAAGACCTGCCCGAAACCTTTCTCATTCTTATTTAAAGGCAGTTCAAAATTTTAAATTTTGCGGTAAAATACATCTAGAATAAGGCAAGTTCTTAAATTCAGCGATTGAGAATGCACATAAAGTACAATTCCATAAAACCGTTCGTAAATTGCCGATGGTTTATCGAACACATTCAGCTAATGCGTTCGTAATTTCAGTGTGTAAATTAATCGAACTAGTCATCAGTTTCATCGAACTTGAAAGCTGATGTTTCCCATGGATTCAACATTTGTAGGTTAGAATTAGAAAACCTTTAATACTGATTGTTTTTGTGTGATTTATGTAGTCGAGATGGTGGCAATTTTAATTATAATGAATGAAATAAATTCTGCAAATAATAACAGCAGTAGTAGCAGCTCCGATTCTACATTTTTCAGGAACACTACCATCACACAGTTCTGAAGGACATATAGACAAGTCAAGATTTCAAAATTCACATATATGCGACCCAATTTTTTCAAGTTACTGTAAAAACTGTGTGAAAAATACTTCTAAACGCGTTTTTCTCAAAACGTAGTTTTGTGACTTAACATAGTTCGGCTCTGGGGTACAGATATGGACTATTCCACCAAAAATCAAAATTCTGAAGAAATTTAATGATAAATATAAAAGCTGAAAGGTTGAACGCAAAGTTCACGTTTCAACAGTTCGTTTTTTATTAGGATTTCTGTCGAAAACTCACTATTTTGATGCTGCATCGCTTGGTCTAATATAACTCCAAGTGTTTTTTGACCAGGATTTTTTGTGTTTCTGATATTCCAATTATTATTTCAGGAACAGAAAACTCCGCTTCTTTTCGAGGGTGTTTACCGGATCGTTGAGAGCATCATAGCTCATAACAAAATTCACTGATAGATAAAAAAAAATTTAATTAACTTTGTAAATGTTATTTATTATCAGTTTTATTTGGTACAGTGTATGATACATATAATAGATAACAAGCCGCAGAAATGTTTCAAACTTGTGGCCAATTTTTGATATGTGACCATTTTCACAACCATCCAAATCACTAATTTTTTGCACACATCCTTTCATTCTCAAAATGGTACCAACTGACATTCCATAGGAATTAACGTACAATTATAATTATTTATCAAGTAACAATATCACCTATACACTTTCTAAAATTTTGGCCAACTAATTGTAGGCAAAACGATCCAAAAAAACATTGTTGGGTTCATCTATTTTTCAAATCTTTAATATTTTTGTGGTATAAGGGTTATATTATGTTATTTTAGTCGTATTATTTTCTTCGATACTAAAACCTGGCTACGCCCATGGCGTAGTAAAACATGTAAAGAAAAACGTTCTACAGTTAATATGACTTATTTTGTTTATATAATAGTAATTTATATATTTATATAACAGCAAATATGTAATATAATTTATTATATTTTGATTAAAGTATGGAATGTCAACGAATACCACTTTTAACACACAGATAATCAGCGAAAGTTGTAGTTATATATACAAGGAAGTCCAATAGACGTTAAAAGTTACTTTTAAACTTTGCAAAAAATCCATAACACATTAACAAGTATTCTTTTAAGCAAAGTTTTATTTTTATTTATATATACAAAAAGTCTATATGATAATTTTAAGGATAAACATCAATATTTATAATAATTATTTTTATCTTACATACTCATTATTCCTATATCGTTTTGTACAAAATAAAATGAAACACAAAAGTGCCAATAATACCTACTAAACGCTCTGGAAGTTTCAGTTAAAACATACATTTTATATGGA
Organism: Galerucella calmariensis; assembly: GCA_910591675.1. Classification (NCBI taxonomy): domain Eukaryota; kingdom Metazoa; phylum Arthropoda; class Insecta; order Coleoptera; family Chrysomelidae; genus Galerucella; species Galerucella calmariensis. The sequence goes on from CAJUYG010000466.1 coordinate 160,603, forward strand.
AGAAACAGATATTAGCTGATGCCACTGCAGGATCTAAAAGGGAAAGCAGCGCAAAACAAAGGCTAGAATTATGACAAAAAAAAGTAGTTCATATCGCCAGTCTTGTTGTGGCCTAATTTTCAAGAAAGCACGCCACAAACACGTTCCACTAGACACGCATGTTCCTTTGATGGTGCTTCAAAAGACAGACAAATAGAGATAAGCTTTGTTTTTCAAGCGGAGTAGGCACAGTTTGCCATATTTATATTTTCTCTCTGGCTAAACTCAGACGGACCACAGCGGACTACATTTTTATGAAGTTGTCGTGACGCGTCGCTATGGTCCGTCTGAGTTCAGCCTTAGGATCACATGATTCAAATAGAATTAGAAAAGATTGACTGCAAAATATATGGTCTAAATGGGATATTTTTGTGAAAAGTTTTAGTTTCGTAGAACCCCAAATTAAGCAGTGTTACTTACAAACTGATAAAAGTCATGCAAATTCATACGTTTCCAAACTTAAACTTGTTCAAATACGTCTGAAACACTATTTTGATAAGCTATATATGGTTTCTTAATAAATTTGTTTGTTCTAAAACTTCCAATAACATTTAGTTGTGCGTAAACAGGAGAAGGCACAACATATCAACATGACGTGTCAAAAAATGTGTAAGATTTGCCTGTCAGAATAAAATGTTGCTACACGTGTTCCACAAAATGTTTTGTTTGTGGAACAAATGTCCTCGGAAATGTAGTACTAACGATACTTAGCTTAATAAATCGTTCAGCTCAGTTGTGCCAATTTTACAGCTGTTTTTGAAACCTACAGCAATTTTAAGATATTTCAACAATATACAATAAAGAATATTTGCAACAGAGGTAAAAACTAATTTTTTTAATAATCTTTTTTAATACTTTTATTTTCATTCTAGATTTTGTGTTATTGCCATAAAATAACCGTGGCAATCATTGTACTGCAGAAAAGCTGTAAAATTTTTTATACACTGTGTTACTCATAAGATGCGACATAGGGATTCCTGTACAAAACTGTCCAACGCGAGCTAACTTTTTTACCAAACAGCGTTCATAAAAAATAATAACATATTTGGAGAGGTCATAAAAAAATAAGCTCAATTCACTTTTAATTTTCTTAAATTCGTTCAGGCTTAATAAATAAATGGATAGACCGAATTTAAGAAAATTAAAAGTGCATTCGAACATATTTTTTAATGACCTTTCCTGCTTTCCAAATATGCTATTATTTTTTATGAACGCTATTTGTTAAAAAAGTTAACTCGCGTTTGATAGTTTTGTACAGGAAACCCTATGTCGCATCTTATAAATAACACAATTTATAATATGGTATCAGTAAGTTATTTTGTATTTTATTACAGTTTCCTATACAATTGTCGTATTTAGCTTAGCCTGCTTCCAATATACAAAGTTTTTGAAAAATATCTCTTATATGTTCAACTAAAAAGAAACAACTACTTCTTGGGATCGTCGTTCAAAAAATAGTTGTTTGTAAAGCGTTATTAAATCTTCTATCTTCGAGTTATTTGGTGTTTTTTATTTCTCCTATCCTTAGCAATGTCCCTTTAGCATTGTACTCTGCATTACTTGCAAATTTACAGAAGTAACTGTGAAAAAAAAATTTGTTGATGTATTTTATTCATATTTTGTACAATTTCTTATTATTTACGATCAAAACTCTGGACAATGAAAATAAAAGTAATTTTTAACAAGTATTATAACTGGTAACAAATTCGGGCACTAATAAAAATGTTGGCTGTAATAATAAATGAACTTTATTCGAGAAGAAATCTAAGAACAGTATGTTCTGAGTGGGTCAAAGCTTAGTAGCTTGAAGAATTTCCTGAAATGGTTCGTAAATTTCCGAATTCTTAACCTACTCTTATACCACATTTCAATTTAATTGGATTTTCCCACTTGTACAGTTCCAAAAGTTAAAAAACTGTAACAATTATCATATTCAGGTAGAACGTATTATCAATAGATGTCGAGGTAATAGTATCACACTATTATACCGCCTTACAGCTTTGAAAATTACTTTCCAAAGAGTAGACCGTGCACTAAGAACAAACATCTACTTCTCACTCTATATGCCTCGACAGGACATTGATTTCCAGTAGCGACGGAGAGGTGAAAAAACAAACTGCTTAGATGGACGATTTTGAAAACAGTTTTTGTCAATTTTTTCGTATGAATTTGATCTCCCTATCTAACATTCAACACGTATTCATTGTCACCTGATGTCTAGGAAAGATCGGCATCTATACGAATACTGTCAATAATCCATTATCCATTTTCGTTAACTATATTCCTCTTATAGTCTGTTTCTTATTGTCTGACAGCACGCGAAAAGGTCACAGATGCTAGACAGGTAGTAAACCTTAAGCGTCACCGTTCATCTAAGGAATTTATTTACTATATTATTTACTATATTTAATTTTATAGGAACCCGATCTGATATATAAAGGTAATATAAATGTAAATTCGGTTAGTTAAAACAACTAACTAAGCTTCATACATTTGTAGAGTACATACAGTTAAAAAAATAAATTATTTTTGAAATAATCTTGTAACGCAACTATTCTGACTGAATATTTCATAAATTATCTTGAGAATTTGACGCAGGTCAATTCTTGGGAGACATATTAACAAACCATTTATCAATCCATTCTCCAGATAATACTCTCTGATTTTCGAAATGTTGAGAATAACATTTCCAAGAAACATTACAATAGGGTCCTACTAGAGATTGACCTAATGACTACTTAGAAATTTTGCAGGTATATACGGTGAAACTTGGTCTCTTGGTCTCTTTTTTTATAAATGCTGCCAACTAAGGAGCCTACACAGAAGACACAAGTTAATACACAACAAGATGATGTATTGAGCCACCCCAACCAGATCAACTATATTATTAAGTTCTTGGAGGAAGCCGACGAAATAGGATTATGTTAATGCCTTTGTACTGTGTCAATGGCCATAGTTATTGGTTCATCTGAATCAGGGAAGTATTGACCTTGAAAGATCTGTAGTTAGCTGTGCTGATTTCTTCTCGAATTTATTAAATTTATGAGCATATCCCAATAAATTAAAGCATTAAAAAAGTTTGGTCGATATATTTTGTACTTACATGTTAATTTAATATTTTATAATTTATACAAGATATAGATAATACTGTTTAGAAAGGATTGCAGCCCACATTTATGTAAGTGATAAAGATATGATTTTATTGAACGCCATTTTTTTTCAATAGCAGCTCGTGATTTTAAGTAGTTTCAATTTAAAATTATTCTTATCAAAGCACTTTAATCGTTTTCGGACCCTTAATCACGAGCCGCTATTGCTTTAAATACCATAGAAGCCACTTGCATTGCATTGAACACTTTATAAACGATATATTATTATTAATTTTATGATTAAAATATAAACACAATGCATGGAAAATGTTACGTTTTACTTTCAGTCAATAACAATTTTAACTTTTGACCTGTAAAATCAGTCCTTTACATTAACTTAACTCGCACATTAAACAAAACATTTTTTCAGTCAATATAATGTTGTTGAACATATGAAATCAGCTATTTGAAGTAGATTCATTCATAGATATACTGTTAAGCTTCACAAGCCTTTAGAACATTGAGGTCTATTAAAAACTTATTTAAACAGAGCCGCCTCAAGGTCAAATGGTACCGTAGGCAGAGGTTGCATTACTTGCCATGATACGATTGCACACGGCTGGTGTAAGCCTCGAAGTAGGAGTGGGTCAATTGAGGCTAAGCCTCAATACAGATGGCTCAAGAACTAAAGAAGGCTCAGGATATGAAGTTTACTCCATAGCACTAAGCCTAAGGATTGAATGGGGAATGGGAAATAATACTAGCGTGGTTCAAACAGAACTGGCTGGTATTTCAATTACCACAAAAGAACTAACCAGAAAAGGAATTTCTGACAAAAACATAACAATCTGCACTGATAGTAGACAAGCCCTATTAGCCCTGAACAGACAACGTGTTATATCGGGGCTAGTACTAGAGTGCCACCAATATTTAGCTAACGCCTCGGCAGATAACAATATTATCCTGAGGTGGGTTAAAGGGCACGACAGGAGTAAAGGTAATCGCAATGCTGATTCTTTAGCCAGGGAAACAGCTGGACTAAACATTTTAGGACCCAGTGACACCTACGGCCTGATAACTTCAACAATTGCGGAACTAGCCAAACGTTACATCCATGCTCAATCCCTTAAGAGATGGGATGGAATCAAAGGATGCAGTATTGGCAGGATTACCCTGGGCGACCTTGGGAAGCTGGCGTCGAAAAAATATTTAGCAATGACCAGGAAAAATCTCCGTTTAACAGTAGGATTTCTGACTGGCCACTGTCAACTAAGGAAACACCTTCATACTATGGGGCTAGTGGACACACCTCTATGAAGGATGTGTAAACAGGAAGATGAAACTGTCAGGCATGTCTTATGCGAGTGTCCGGAGTTATCGTCCATAAGAGAGTGTGTGTTCGGTGAGTCTTGGCCTACACCTACACCTACAAGGTTATGTCTCCTAGTGACCTGTCCACCTCCTGGGAAAACAGGATGGACGATGATCTAGGAGGACAACTTCTCGGGAGTATGTACAAAGGGTCACATGTGGCCTAAGTGCTGTGAGCCTACACTCACCCTTCCTACTTTACAGATACAAATAGGTACCCTAGGCACATATTTTCATTTTCAAAAGCATCAATTTTATACTCCATCCACATACTTACGGTTTGCATAGTAAAGGATTTAATATTTTGATAGAACAGGGAAACTAAGTAGGAAAAAGATGGTGCAATAGATTTTTTGGGTCTCATTGAATATTATCCCAGTATACATACATGAATAAATGAAACTAGAAAAAGTCAGATACTGTTCCAAATTACTGGGCCTAGTTTACTATGCCAAACTACGCTTTGAAGTGACTGCCATGTCTCTGTTACCATTGTTTTGCATTACTTTCCTAAAATCCATGATGTTTTTGTTTTCTAACAGTATATTTATCAATAAATGAATCATTCACAATTGGATAAGTAGCTGAAAGTACTTATTTTAATCAAAAAATATTTCGTATTTATTATTTTGTTACTTGAACATTTAATTGACTGAAAAATAGCATCCGCTCTTAAAATTACCCATGACTTGTCTGGTATACTCTATAATCAGCTTCGATTATTTTTAACATAAATTTTTGTCATTCCAAGAAGATTTCTTGAGAAGGATTAGAAGCATAAGAAAACATTCAAGTAAAAATATATTGATTAAAAAAGAATATTAATCTTGTATTTTTCCATTTTGATCTTTTAGATTGTTCTTTCTATACTAGGACTCCCAATTATCATCTACAGGCAATATCTCGCTTAATTAAAAAAATCCAATACCGAAACATCTGTTGTGAATATACACATAGATTCAAAAGTTTTGCATCACCCTAAATCTCCGAAAAAAAAAATGTGTTCATTATAAATGGATCAGAGATTAATCAAATAATTAGTTTCAATAAAAAAAAACGTGTATATTTGTCAAAAATTTTTATTATCCAATAATAAACTTGCTTTAAACATAAAAAGTATTTTTGGGAATTAAATAAATTAAATACAAATTGATTCTTTTCAAAGAAAAGGTTAAGTGAAAACCTGCATGAGAACTTTTAATAAAGAGTATTTCCACCTCTAGAATTTATGCAAGCTTGAAGTCGCCTGCCCATGCTGTTTACCAAATTATTGATATTCTGTTGAGGAATATTTCGCCATTCTTCTTGGGCCGCATGAACAAGCTCTTGTACACTCCTGGGTGGATTTCTGCGTGCTGCCACTGCCCTGGCAAGCATGTCCCAAACATGTTCTATAGGATTCATGTCAGGAGATAGGGCAGGCCAGTTCAAACGATTGATCCCTTCAGTTTCAAGATACTCATTTACAGAAATGGTCCGATGAGGTCGGGCGTTATCGTTCATAAAAACGAAGGAATTGCCAACAGCTGCGCGCCATAGTCTCACGTGAGGATGTAGAATCTCTCTGAGATACCTATCACCAGTCATCGTTCCCTCCACATGAATTAATTCTGTGCGATCATTTAACATGATACCAGCTCAAAACATAGCACTTCCTCCTCTGAAGGGCGGCACGGGGCGAGCATGGGCAAGCTGAGCAGCTCTCGTTGGATCCCGCCACACACGTATTCGATGGCTATCTTGTACCAAACAAATCCCTGTCTCGTCGGAAAAAAACACCGAATTCCAAAATTCTTCAGGCAAGGCCGCGTGTTCTTGAGCCCACTGTAGTCGGCGAACTCTGTGCTCAGGTTGTAGTCTGGGCACTCTTATTGGTCGACGACACCCCAAACCTGTCGCAAGTATTCGTCTTCGTAATGTCGAGATCGATACTTGAACTCCCAACGCATGTTTCATATCTCTTTGGAGTGCTGGTATTGCCATGGTCAGGTTTCTTCAGATAGTTAAGTGGATATAGCGGTTCTGCCGCTGATTAGTAACACGCCTTCTACCGCTTCTAGGTCTATCACGAAGAGAATTGGTCTGCAGATACCGGTTCCATACACGAGACACATCACTTTGACAAACGCCAACTCTGTTTGCCACGAACCTCTGAGAATGACCTTCTTCAACTAAATCCACTATTCTTGCACGGTCAATCTCACTTATGACTTGACGATTCATGTTTGCACTTGAAATCGTAAAAATCAAATGCCTTGAATGTTAAAATGATCACACTAAAAATGTTATCTTACAAAAAAAACTCTAAGCATCTGTATATTGCAAAAAATATGGAACATATTGAAATGGTAAACATTGATAAACAAGCCAACAAAAAATTGTTAGCGCAAAAAAATTCCTTCGCATCCGAAGAAGGTGATGCAAAACTTTTGAATCTATGTATACATTTCCTGCGCTCAAATGAATTCCAAAATCGGGCTTCCCCCGTCGACGAAAACATTTTAGGCCAGCCGCAAAATGAGACACAGCTTTGGTTAGATGACGCAGACTCAGTCACGGCGAGTTTTTGTGAATCTACTAAAGGATATAACATGCGCATATTCCTTCGCAGCGTGAGGTAATGCAGTTTTGGTGCAAAGTGATCCTGTGGATCGCAGTGTAGTTGCCGCAGTTTTTTTCAGAAGTTCACGTGTGTTTTGGAAACCATGGAAGGAAAATTAATCGGAGCTGTGCGGATTCGACAAGTTTGGTACGATACAAGTCATGTAGACTACATGGGGACAAAATAATTGGTGAACTTTCCATTACTAAACTCTTGAGTTAAGGCAAATTCTCCTTGAGTCTTTTTATGTACAAGCTTCTCACTGACTTTTTATTAGTCATCTGGGAGATAAAGGATATCATTTCGAACTCGGACTCGTCTTCTGAATCAGATTCAAAACTAAATAGAGAATCAATCAGTGCAATTGCAGTTGTCATGTTTCAGAACTGTCCAAGCTTCAGCATGAAAGCTACAATCGTATTTTTAGTACGGTCTCGCCGTGACTAGCTACACTCTGCGTCTTATTTTGCGCCGAACCCGCGCTAGCAGTTTCCTCCCGTCATAAACTGGCCGTGACTCACGCTGCGTCACCTCACCAAGCTGCGTCTCATTTTGCGGCTGGCCTTTACACACATCGGCAAGTAAATGTATTGTACCGCCTGCTTGCTAGACTTGTCCTTGGTACCTACATAAATGAATACCCTTTTTCCTATTCTCATTTCACTGTTTTTTTAAAGCTTGATTTATGAATTATACTTCTTGAAATGATATAGTATATTACGTAACGTGTGCGGAAAGTGACATTTTTTACACGAGTGGGAAGTATTGTCTCACGAGCGCAGCCGAGTGAGACAATCCCACGAGTGTGAAAAATCACTTTCGCACAAGTTATGTACACTATTTTTCCTACGACCACGCGATATACTTTTACCAAATTAGGCATGTATAATCTTGCTTTTTTATGTAGATGTGAGAGGTTTTACATATGTGTATTTGTAAATACTTTATATGGTTTTGATTACTTACCTTTGAAATTGGCCCAGAAAATTGTGATTTTTATGCAATGGAAAAAAGTACCTTTATAAAAAAGTTAGATTTAATATTTAACTTGTTGCCTACCTGTAGGAGATTGAAAGTATTAACTAGCTATTTTAAGGATTCATTGTTCAAATAATTGAAAACGGATATTTATTGTTTTAATAACATGAAAGTCCAATAAATGTCGATATAAACACATTTTATTTTGGAGAATAAATAAACTGTTGTGTATATTTCCTTAGCGCTTATTAGAATCTTGGACAAGAACCATAAGCTACAACAGTGGGATGGCCGAGCGGTCTAGGCATCCGTGGGCTCGATTTTTGACAAGCAGTAGGGTGGTTCGTGTCCGGGCTCGGTATTTTTTTTTAATTTTAAATGAAATAAATAGATTATATTATATTATTATATGGACAAATCAACTTAGGAAATAAGCATTTCACATATACATATTAATTTGCGGAGTAAAAAGACTAGCATTTCAACATTCAATTTGACAGCTTTTTTATCCGCACACGTACGGATAAGATTTTTTTCCGTACGCGTATGAATAAAGGTCACTTTCCATAGAACTAGTCAGTGCGATATATGTCACTTTCCTATGTGGTCGTAGGAAAAATATATTTTCAAGTCAAAATTTCAATTCACATCACACCGATTTTATTCGCTAACAATATAATATTTAAATTTGTTGCTATAAGCAGTAATAACGCTTAAATCACTGATACTTTCCATATTTAAATGTATCACACAAGCTCATCAAAGATGGATAAAAAAACGGTTCCAAAAACAGCATGATCAAAACATAACAATTAAAAAATCAAAAATGGTTATTTTCCTCCCAATCCGAATTTCATAAATATAAGTTCTTTTCCTTTCGATAGTATATCACCACCAGGCGCCGTTATTTCGTTTAACTTTTGCATTAAATTCGGCGCTCCAGGGTTGTTCATTTGAGGCTGCTGATTGTTGGGCATTTGCCCGCCGCCCATAACGTTCGGCACTACTTGAGGCACGCCTTTATGTTGTATCCTATTGGCGCTTTGAAATCCTTGATTTTGATTTTGGAAAACTTGGTTCTGATTGGAAAATTGTTGTTGCTGCGGCTGCTGTTGTTGTTGCTGTTGCTGTGGCTGGCTTGTGCCCATGAGGCTACTGAAAAGACCTCCGCCACTAGACGAGGTCGTAGTAGATTGCTGGCCCAGTTGCTGACCACCAAAGGATTGCTGTTGTTGGAGTGGTGGGTGTTGTTGGGATTGCTGCTGATTACCACCGGGCCTCAGCATGCCTTTCGCTCTCCCCTAGAATTTTACACTGATATAGTGATGATACACATTCATAAAAGATTTTAAATGATGACCTAGATCACTACTGGCAGTTTGGTAATGACTTCATTCCGCTATTTGCCAAAGGGCATAATCAGTATATTCTGAAGTATTTTAACATTGAAACACATTCAAAAAACAAATACATTAATTATCTATTTCATCAGCTAGTAAAGCTATAACTTCTTCTCCAAAGAGTTTTTACTATAAATGATCAAATTTTTCATGATACAAAATATCACTACAGGAGTCTTCCTTAACCGAATCTTTGGCTTTCGCAAAAATGCTTCAAGCTCTTCGAACCATATCCAAAGATACTATACGCTGTTTAAATTGAAAGAAGTCATTTAAATTTAAGTTGGTAGTTGGTAGAGGAAAGTCACCAAATATGGAATAGTATCCTAATATGGAATGCCTTCATTTCTCTAAGACTATAAGTATGAAACGCAACACTCGACCATCTTCTGTTTCATTCGGTCTACTAACTATCGCACCCACACCATCGAGTCAGTTGCGCGAATGCTTCACGTGTGACAGGCGTGTTTTGTTTTGTTGTCATGCAGAAAATTGGATTTTTTCTATTAACATTATTTTCTCAATTTATGAATATTAAAAGATGAGCACTTTTCCAAATTTGCTATGGGCTTCTTCAAGCTCTGGCAGCATTATACGAAAACCATAATTACCGCATCCTCCTGACCGCTTATTGGCAAGCACGTGCGTGTGTTTTTCCCTCTCACTTCCTCACTTGACTGATATTATTTTATCCAGTGACGTTGGTATTGTCAGTGACCTTTGTATTTTCAGTTTTTCTTGGTAAAATAGGTACCATACGCCATTTGTACGTTCAAGACAGATATGCGCGGAAACATACCTCGCCTCTTACCGATGCCCCGTAGCTTCAGATGAACTTGCCAAACTATAGATATTATTTTATTTAACAGCCTTTACTACGGCTGGAGAAAATTGTGAGGCTAGGTTATCACCTAAAACCCAGCTATTTCGCAATTACAATTTTCTCTGAAGTGGAGTCGCAAGAGTTTGGAAAACAATATCGCAAAGACATTCATATCAAACCATCTCCTGCTGCTGTTGTCGTAAAGTGCCCCTCGTAGATATTGGCTTTATAGACCACCACCATAGACCATGGGAAGTGTAAGGCTGGAGAATATAATCTTGATTCAGTTTGTAGTGAAATAGGCCCATCAGCTACCTCGTCAAATCTAATTTAAGACTGAGTATTCTTAGTGGTTTTCCCATGGAGCATTGTCAACTGAATCAACTCCAGCAGCATGGAGCTTGAGGCGTCGCTTCTGCCAGGAAAAATAAGAATGCCTCTTCACTTAATGGCAGAATTTGACCCTCTTTCAAATCACAAAAAGAAGAGGTTGGAATACTCCAATGAAACACCAATAGATCATGCACTCCATGGAAGGAATTATATTAGGGGGTGTGCTTTAAGATATAATAGACCTTATTTGGTGGCAGTGATACAACGTTTGGGTTAATTTGGAATTAATTATTAATTAACATGCATTAATAAGCATATTAGATACATTTACAGCGCAAGAAACGGATTTATTGATACAAATTTGTAGCTATTCTAATTCTTAAGATATTAACTATTTTTGATAATTAGTATAGATCATAAACAGTAACCAAAAGTATATTAAGATTAAAAGATTTTAGCATTGTTATAATAATATATCTGAGTCAAATTCCTACTCTTTTTTCGATTTTTTGAAAAAATTATTAAAGTGGATATATACGAAACCTGACATCTCTGAGACGTTTAAGCTTCCATTGTTAATCCAGCCATTTTTCTTGTGACGATATAAGTTATTTTAAGAAATTAAATTTTGTTTTACCTGACAATAAAATACATCATGCGCTATGGTTGAGAGTAGATTAAATGGACTATCACTTAAAACATTTACTGCAAAAAAACATTAAAAATTTCATGCAAGGCACACTGGCGTACATCGATATAAGAAAGGGCTGCGTACACTAACAAATAAGAGGATAGAGATAGATAGAGTAGGAAAATGAGTTAAGTAATAGTATACAGGGCGTTCAAATACCTGCTGGTGCTCGGTGATAGTGTTCGGTGTCGTAGACGTGTTCAGCGAGTCTAACTGAGAGGTATACACAGGAAGGCAGGCATCTAGACCAAACAAACAGACAAACAACATACAGTCAGCGCTGCCTTTCTAAACACCGAAACACTTGTTGTTTTTCGAAATATTTGCATGTACTGTGCTTTAAGAAAAATAATTGTTTGTAACGTAACGTAAAGTTTGTAACGTGAAATTAACAATTTTAATCAAAGCCCTTCAGTTCAATTATTAATAATAATTTCGATGTATTAACAATTGATCCTTCCTTATTATTTATTTTTATTATAATTATAAAAATCGAGCATTTTTCAAACTTTGACATTCTCGAAATTAGTGAATCTTGTTGTCCAGTATTTTGACTACAACTAACCCTATAATTTACCTAGAGTGCTTCAAAATTCAATCGAATAAAATCAAAGTTTTGAAAATTTCTTTGTAATCTCAAGAGCCGAACAGGTATCGCCCTCCACTCATCTCTTAACTGGATCAAACATATTTTTTATGAAGAAGTTTCATGAACAGGACATCTTTATTTTCTCATATTTAACAGCACTGTAGTGGTGAGTTAATACTTTTTATTCTCGTATACTTATTACAACAAATCTCGAAACACCCTCTATAATTTGCACTAATAAAAATAAATTAACATATAAAAGTATATAAGTGATGAAAAGAAGTACTCAGATTATGTTAATCAATATATCCAATGTTTATAAAAATAATGATAGATAGTTTTTGAGAATTTCTGTTTACATGCTGGATGAAACAATATTTTTAAAGTAGGTTTCGTGATGTGAACAAATAACAAAAAATTCTAAATTTTTGTATAATTATATGATTTGGAACTTCTAGATCTTGATATGAACACAAAGTTGGGAATCTATAACAAAATTACCGTACCAACTATAACTTATGCCAGAGAGAACTGGGTACTGCAGAAAAAGCATGAAACAAAAATAAACTCAATGAAAATGTAACATTTAAGGGGAATCTATCGGCAGCGATTTGACAAAATATCGAAGTATTTTTGGCAAAGAATTTTGAGGTAATGAATGTATTCAAAATTAAGAAAAAAATATATCATGTAGATTAATGTTGAACTTAGAGTTCTCATCGAATAAAAACTTTGAAATGCTAACCAAATTTTGTTCAAAAAAATACGAATCATGAGGTAATTACACATATTAAGCAAAGTTTGAGCCCTTGTAAACAATTAAATATGGATTGAATGGAAAAAATAATTGATAAGAAGTCTAATTTGAAGCTTTATGAATACTATATAAAAATCTCAGAATCCTCAAATTACTTATGACCGTACAATTCCTTATTGAAATTCGGTTGCTACCACTAAAATATCGGATAAAAATCCATCTCTCGCTTTTCTATCCTTCTATGACTGATATTGTCTCTCTGCATCGGTAGTCGCGTGCCGTTCCATTGTTGATACAACGCTCGCCGGTCTCGGCGGTCTCCCAGTTCAGTACTGACGAAGCTTATAGAGTAGTACGTGAACCAAAATCCGCTTGGACGCTTGGCTACCTACATGTTGCGGAGCTTTCATATTTCTAATAAAATTTTCGTTATGTGAACTTAAACGTGAGGACGTAGGGAAACAAAAAAATATACAAAGCATAATTGTACAAGGTCAAATTTGGTAGATGCCCCTTAAGGAAAATAGCGGGTAAAACGAAATGGGACAAAGCTAGGAACAAAGAAATCAGAAGCATAACTAATCAAGACCCAATAATATCAAATATTAAAAAGAAACAATTGAACTGGTTTGGCCACCTAGTAAGGATGAAGCAAGATAGAATTGCGAGACAAGTTATGGAAATGGGAATATCAAGAAAAAGACAAAGAGGAAGACCCAGGAGGAAATGGATAGATCAGACTGAAGAAATTAGAAATAACAAAAGAAAAACATTAGGAGAGATGAAGGCATTAGCCAGGGACCGAAAAGAATGGAAAAAATGGGTACATGAAGTACTCCAATCCGACGCCTGAGAAGGCATAAGGATAAGAGAAAGAAAGAAAGGAACTACTAGATCTCATTGCTGTGGATACCTGGACATGCTGCAAAGCAAGAAAATGAAATGACTAATGAGCTAGTAACTTCCTAATTGCCTCTTATTTCTTCAGCACCGAATAAAGAAACTATCTCTGGAAATGCTTCCCATCACTTCAGTCCAAAATATCTCTCAAGTACTCCAACCAAAGGCATTGTTGAGTCTTAGCAACTACCATAGTGGTCTTCCTTTTAGGAAACCCTGCGCTTACTCATAAAAATCGACTCCCTCTTATTGAAGAGACTTTTCTATCTCGGCGAACCCCAAGCAAAAAGAGGAGAAATCCCTCCTCAAAATCCCAACAAGTACGGAAGGAGGAACAATAGGATATACTTTAGTGATTTATTAATCTGCTATTTAGTAGTATATTATACACCAATCCAACCACAATCAGAAACGATCGGAAATTAGCTGGTCATAACAAACAACCAGTTCACTTCTACGTAATTCCTACCACTGATTGCTATGGTCGACTATTCTCTGACAATTTCTGATTATTATTGACCGAGCACCAAATGCCTTCAATGTATATACAATTTTTTCCACTACTAGCCTGATTTAAGACAAAAATTTAAAATAATTCACAAACGCACCACGAGAAGCGTTTACCCCGTTGTCTGCCTGACAAGTAGACTGTCAGTTTTCGATGTATTATGAACGTACTCGTTATGTCATCAGTCATTTTTGGTTGAGCGCGAATTTTAAACTAGTGACATTTTTATTCAAATAATTTTATCTTGATAGGTAATTTCAAGCAGCAAATATGTTAAGGACAATCTTCTGGGTATACAGAATTATGTTACACAAGTTTTTGTTGAACTACTATCCCTGAATTCTCAAAATATTTGAATTTGTCCATTATTGACCTAGATTAATATTAGAAAATTATTAACCACTAATAGAGAAATTCAACTTCTCAGTTGGCTGGAAGAAGTAATAATTGTCAACTTCACAGCTAGTAGTGAAACAAATCAATAATTAAGGTCAAAGGGTAGAGACAAAGTATCCTATATTTTTCTCCTTTGCTATTCAACGTTGGTCTATTTCTGCGACTAAGGCTAATCACCGACGCAAGGAACACTCTTTCCTAAGCTGGAGATTTCGCCGAACCCACCAGTGATTCAGTCAGTGGTAGGGATCTAGCACTTAAAAGTGTTTTGCTGCAGTTTATACGGGTTCTATGGCAGTTTTTCCCAGTGGTCACCTATCCTAATCGCGTTCGACATGCTTCACCGTAATTATCGTATCAGAGGCTTTCCAATACAGTGCTGGGTCGGCTCCCTAAAGTGTCCTAGATAATATGTTCTAAGCAATGTATTCAAACTTTTTTCTTTTGGCATTACATACTACTACTACTAAGTTTGCAGGCGAGCCTTGTCCTGGACAAACTCAAGCCAAGGTTCCGGCACTGAGGCCACTGGCGGGCCCATTGTGCCATTCCTGCTACCTAGACATCCATAAAGCCGAGCCCTTCTATAAAGGCCACAACCTTTTTCAGTGGATGCCTACTTGTGTCTCCAGGGGCCATAACAGGGACTCCGAAGATTCGCCTGCGTAGTACAGCCCAGTGTGGGCACTCTAGGAGAACATGGACTGACGTTTCGTCAGTCATGCCGCAACCCCTACATAGGGAACTTTCCTCTACTCCTAAATTGTGGAGGTGTTTCCTCATACAGCAGTGCCCTGTTAGCAGTCCTGCTATCTTCCTTAGCCTACTCCTTGGTAGTTCAGTAGCTGCCCTAGCGTGTCCATCAGTCCATCCCTTCAGTAAAAGTTTGGATTGCCTAGGACCCTGCAGAGCATTCCAATGAGCGAGGTGCGAGATGCAGTGAATCATGTAGTTTTCATACGACTATTTCAGTCGTTCCCAACGGACCCGGACTTCCACCAGTTCATGGTGATCAAGACAAAACGATGTTATATTTGAAAGAATGGAAATTATTTAACAGATTACCTTCAAATTGAAAACAGAAATTAATATTCAACACCAATTTCTTTATCTATAAGCTCAATGTCGACTTTATTTCGCTTTTTTTTGTCGCTATCACGTTACTATGTATGTGTGTACTGGAATACATAAAGTAACATAGTTTTTGTCAAAGAAAAAAAATCAAAAATGCTCTCACGGTATATATTAATTATCAACCATTTTTTTGAGAGCAACTGAATTAAAAATGATTCTAGTAAAATACTGTACCTAAAAATTGAGTTAACTTGTTAACTTGTGGAAAACATTTAAAAACACCATTTATTGACTTTAAGACCATAGTACATGCGTACGAAAACAACAAGTGATTTTGTGTAAAAAATCAGCATAAAAGAGATAGAGATAGAGCTAGCAATATGGCAAACCATTTCGTTTAGTGCAAATCCGAACATAAAACAATTAAAGCTGATCCGTTTTTGCGGTCCATTGTCAAAAAAATGCAAAACATATTCGAATGAAAGCAAAAAACGGATCTCTACATCACACGCTTGCGTTTGGAGAACATGGAAAAATCACATAAAACTAATAAATAGAAAAACATTTCTACTTAAAAATATGTAAAATATAAAATCAAGTTTATTATGGTAGTGGCTCTTTATTTTTATACATAATTTCATCTTATCTTATAATATATCAAAAGGAATAAAAAAGTTGTGGTTTCATTATTTGTCATTGTTCGTTATCTCTTTTATATTTTATTCTCTTTCAGTCGTACTTACGATATTGGAAGACCATTATTAATTATATATTTGTACAAAAACTAAAGAACATCTCACACTTCTTAAGCCGCGTTCACATTAGTAAAAAATTACGTTGTACGTTGAATGTAGCGTTCGGCACAAATATTTTCGACGCAAATTCGGCAACCTGTCTGCATAAATATTAACGTTGTGCGCTGTGCGGCTACGATCATCACGTGTGTGGTGGTTTCTAGTTAGTATACCTCATTTAAAAACCAGGAGGAGTGATTTGAATTTAAGTTGGCAATTCTGTAGACCTCTGATTGGTCAGATTCAGCCCAGTTTCACACAACACTTTTTAATATTGACATCAGCTGATAGTTTTCATTTTTGATAGTTCTGACAGATAAATAAATAAATATTGGATGAAAAACCAAAAGTATTCTCAAGCAGTATGTACATTATTACTTTACATTTTTTTTAAGTAGTAAAGTCGGTTTAGCGAGTATTAGGAGAATACTGAAGTAGAGGAACATTATATAGTACAGAAAATATTGGTGGAATACCAGGACTTTTGAAAAATTGTGATGAGTGAATAAAAAATGTCGTTAGAAGAACAAAAATGTTATCTGTGCTGGACAAAATTTTGCAAGCTTCAAAGAAACGTTCAGACTTTCTTGAAACAAATTAAATTTATCTGTGTCACCTTTTGACGAGTCAAATGTAGGTACTATTTATTTGTTATATACATATTTGGGAAGAAATCGTCAAAGTTCATCGGAAGAACATGCCATGGAAGATATAAAATACATTATTGGTTTTTGAAGTTAAAAAGAAGGAAGAAGGTATCTCAGAAGTATTTGAAAAGTGGTTTATTACACTTAATCCGGCAACATAAAGATAACTGTTGGAAATGTTTAAATTAATACTGCATATTGCTCTACAATGCTATTAATTTTGTGGTATTGTTATTGCCAGAACATATTATCAATTGTCATATTATTTTCAATTTAATTGTAATAAATATAATTAAAGTAACTTGACTATCTGTAATTCTCCACCATCAACAATGACCATAATTTGTTTGTTGTCGATGTGAATCTGAATCTTCTTATGTTTGAATAAGAAACGAAACAGGAAAAAGTCTTACATTTTGTTTAATGCGTAAGTACATCTGAAAAATATACTGCAGATCAGAGCAGAAATCGACTTATGACTAATATCTTTGCTATCAAGGCATATTTAATATATTTGGAACACGACTGTTGACTACGTTTTCGGAACACACCCTTTAGTAACTAATCTGGTAACTTTTAGTGGTGTGAGTGAGGCTTTTCAAATTACTCCTCCTGGTTTTTAAATGAACTATAGTGTTCTGTTGGTAAAATGGATCTCAATAAAGACGACGTTCAACTTTTGATACAACAGTATCAAAAAGGATTTTGTGGGATCCAAGGAATAAATGGCATTTTAATGAAAACAAAAAAAATTACGCTTAGGAAGAGATTATTTTGATATAAATGCTTAATCCAATAGTGTGTGTGTTTCTTGACTGATTCATCTTTTTTATTCTTAATCAACAATGAGAGCGACTCATTTTCTATTCATTAATATCACTGAAGCAGTCATGATGGAATTATATTCGTCACAATCTTGGTTTTCGCGAAAAGTACGTTTACACTAGAACGATGTTGCGGCACAAATCTCTTTAATGTCTGAATTAAAACTGACAAGCCACGAATCGCGTGTTTAGGCTGCGGCGAAAATTTTTGTGAGCCCTTGGACGTAGCGAACACGTCCACACTAGCATAAATGTATACGCACGCATAAATTTATGTCGAATTCTCACACAACATAAATTTTTAATAATGTGGACGCGGCTTTATATGGATTTCGGCCACTGACAGATTTTGTGATTTTAGAAGTCAAAATAAGCATTTTCTCCCATTGCTCCGATTTTGTAGCCATACAGGACGAAACAAAAAAAGGATCAAAGAATCTTGGAAGTTTATTATTATCGATCATCTACACTACATCTTTAATGGGAAATATTTTTTTTGTTTTTTGGGCGATTTATTTTCTTTTTGCAGGGCTAATAACCTAACATGTCCTCAACATGACAGTAAACCTGTAGAGAAAACCTATAAAGAAAGAATAAGTAAACTAAAAAAAGGCCTAAATTTCGCACAAACTTGTTCAAGTACTTTTTATTCTATTTTTCCAAATAAAGGGTGGGGGAAAGTGGGAAAGTGTTTGTGGATAAATAGCTATAGCTTTGGTTTGAATCAACCGATTTTAACGAAATTAGTGTCAACAGAAAGAGTGTAGATGAATTAATAACATCTACTATAAAACAATGGCATTTAATTTTAATTGTCATAGGTAGAGGGTACTTTCGAATGAAAAAATTAAAATTTGTTTTCCTTAAGAATGTTTAATGGAAACACCCAATTATTGTAAATTATAATGGAACTGGATTGAATTCTCAACAAAACGGCGCAAACCGCATGTTGATAGCTTTTGTCGAACTCGAGATATAAATAAAAACGCATAAACATAAGT
>CAJUYG010000466.1:179818-200173 GCA_910591675.1 Galerucella calmariensis
GGACATCAAGTTTTGATGACCAAGATATCTGTATGATCTTTCTCTCCTATATTTACTTTAAGTTATAATACAGGGCGTCAATATTATACTCACTTATGTTTATGCGTTTCTATTTATATCTCGAGTTCGACAAAAGCTATCAACATGCGGTTTGCGCCGTTTTGTTGAGAATTTAATCCAGCTCCATTATAATTTACAATAATTGGGTGTTTCCATTAAACATTCTTAAGGAAAACAAATTTTAATTTTTTCATTCGAAAGTACCCTCTACCTATGACAATTAAAATTAAATGCCATTGTTTTATATTAGATGTTATTAATTCATCTACACTCTTTCTGTTGACACTAATTTCGTTAAAATTGGTTGATTCAAACCAAAGCTATAGCTATTTATCCACAAACTCTTTCCCACTTTCCCCCACCCTTTATTTGGAAAAATAGAATAAAAAGTAATTAAACAAATTTGTGCGAAATTTAGGCCTTTTTTCAGTTTACTTATTCAACACTGGGTATAATTGGGCATATTTCACAAAAAACTGGCTTTTAAATTTTTCTTTACAGGTTACGCCCCCTAGCGGTTAACCTAGAAACTTGAAAGTAATTTCCAACAATTTCTCTTGTCCACTTTTCCGAAGGAAACTTTTTTCCTAAAGTTATAACATGAATAGTTTCTGATATACAGTGCGTCCATAAAGTAACGCATAAATTCATTATTAGCTAAATAAACAATAATATTAAAAATTCCCGAAACAGGTCAATTTTTGATTTTAATTCACTGTTTTTTCAAATTATAATGTTATTTACAGGGTGAACCATCTTCGTGTGATGACGTCATCGCCATTTTTTTTAAGTGGAACACCCCAATTTTTTTTCGATTTCCGGATTTCCCTTGATGAGCTGATTCCAAAAATGTATAACACTTTGTTTCAAATTGGTACAGGGTGGAGGAAAATAAAAAAAATTAAATTACCTACAAAATAAGAAATAAAAGAATAAACGTAATAAACACATTAAATGAAATTACGAATTTACTTACTACTACTTTAAACACCCCGTATAATTTTTAACATTGTATTTAACAGCTTAGTGATCCAAGCCCCTCGACTAAAATTTTTATTGTTTGAAATTTTTTTCTGTCATTTTTTATCATTTGCCAGTAAAAACTGTCAACAACGTTAAAGTACATTTCTGTTATTGTTAACTCTGTAAACAAGGTACGTTTATCTGAAAACTATCTACAAAGAAATTTATCATATCATAATTTTGCAACTTCTTTAACAAAATGCGGTTAACCGAAAGTGAGAGGATTGAAATATTAATGATGATTGGTATTGGCGACAGGATGCGGAGTCAACAAGAGGTATGCAGATTATTTCATGAGATGCACCCAGATCGTGAACCCATTTCACAATCTACTGTAAGCAGAATAGAGCAAAAATACAGAGAATTAGGACATGTGAGGGATGCACCAAAGCCCGGTAGAACAAAAATTAATGAAAATATTCAAGAAGACATAATTTTGTCGGCAATAGAAAATCCACACTGCACAGTGCGAGGATTATCTAGGGATTTAGGTATTGGAAAGTCTTCAGTAGCAAACATTTTTAAAAAGGTAAAATACCATCCTTATAAAGTACGACTTATTCATGAATTGTCTGAAGACGATTTTGACCGAAGAACTGAATTCCGCGAGTATATGATGAACCAAAATAATTTCACTGACAACGTTTTATTTTCGGACGAGGCAACGTTTTATTTGAACGGGCATGTTAATAGGCAAAACACCCGTTATTGGTCTGATGAAAATCCACACTGGATACAAGAATGCCATACGCAAAGACCACAAAAAATCAACGTATGGGCTGGTATTGTGAGAAATACAATTATTGGTCCATATTTTTTGACAAAAATTTAACAGGAGCATTGTATCTGGATTTACTACAAAATACAATGATTCCTGATCTGATCCAGCTTTTTCCTGATATTCAAATACCCAACAATCTAGACCGTGGAATCTGGTTTCAACAGGATGGTGCACCGCCACATTTCGCTGTAACTGTGCGCGAGTTTTTAAACAGGACCTTTCCACAACGGTGGATAGGAAGAAGGGGAACAGTGGAATGGCCCGCTAGATCCCCTGATCTTACCCCATTAGACTTCTTTTTATGGGGTTATTTAAAATCTAAAGTTTATACTAACAGACCTGACAATATCCGTGATCTAAAAGACCGAATCAGGCAAGAAATGCAGAACATAACACCCGCTATGCTACAAAATGTTAAAGAAGAATGTAATGTCCGTTTCTGTCATTGTCTAGCAGTCAATGGAGAACAATTTGAACATTTATTGTAAATTTTCTTTTGTTTCTTTTTGGTAGTAAATCACAGTAATTTCATAATTATGTAATTACAATTTTTGTATTTTTTTCCACCCTGTACCAATTTGAAACAAAGTGTTATACATTTTTGGAATCAGCTCATCAAGGGAAATCCGGAAATCGAAAAAAAATTGGGGTGTTCCACTAAAAAAAAATGGCGATGACGTCATCACACGAAGATGGTTCACCCTGTAAATAACATTATAATTTGAAAAAACAGTAAATTAAAATCAAAAATTGACCTGTTTCGGGAATTTTTAATATTATTGTTTATTTATTTAATAATGAATTTATGCGTTACTTTATGGACGCACTGTATAGCCGAGAGATCGGCTTATTGGACCACCCGGTACATTATTTTTGATTCCAAATTTACAGTCATGTTGAGGACATGTTAGGTTATTACCCTGCAAAAAAAAATAAATCACCCAAAAAAAAAATATATTTTCAATTAAAAAATGTACTCCTTTATTTCGGCCCACAGTGTAGATTAGACTAGAAGTACCGATGGTAGTAATAGAGAGGGGGCGACGAGTATGTCAAACAACAATTCTGGATTGTTGAAAAAATATTTAAAAGTATTGAAATTTAAGATGAAATTATGTATGTTCGGATTGAATGTAATAATAAAATAAATAGTATAATCTGTACAGTATACAAAAAAGCGAGAAATAGCAGACACGATAGTTTAAAAAAAGTTTAAGAAGCTAGTGTTATGGCGTAACCAAATCTAACAAAAAATATTCTCTCCTTAAAACGTTGACTATTGTAAACAATTTTGCAACATTTAAATGAAAGTCAAATATCGATATATTGTTTGGAATTAGCACTGAATGCGATGGACTCTCTTTTGAGTTTATTAAATACTTTCATTTCTTCCTGAACCTTAATTTTTAAAATGAAATAATACTTTCACTTATTTTTGTGTTAAACTAATACCACTGATAAATGTTGAAATTTAAATAAAAATTTGATTTGTAATCCTAAGCAAATCTACAAAATTCTCATATATAAAAGCATGTATTGCATTTAGCAGTTTTTGAGACATTTCCATGTAAGAGCTGTCAAAAACTGCCGTGCTCAGCCTTGAGTCTTGTTTAGAGGCTAATGCAGAGCTTATTAACTGCTTTGAAATTTGAACTTGAACTACAACAGAAAACTCTGTCTAAGGAGTAGCTGCAGATAGAATCAGCATCCGAGCAAAAATAGCATCTCGATGTTTCAACTGAAAATGTTGACAAATGCTCTGGTGTTCCAAAACACCGACAAGCCCAGCATCTACAAACATGGTAACTCAGCACCTCTTTCGTGCTGATTTATCTGTAGGTACTAAGCGCGTTTGGTACTACTTCAGTACATTATACAGGGTGTTTTCAAATGACACTTACAACGTTTGCATGTAGATACCTCTCGTGAAATTGGACAAAACAATATAAGGATTAAGGGTTCCAGCACATTTAATTTTAGAAATACAGGGTGTTAAAGTCTTAAGAAATTGAATGTTTTAATTCATTAAATATCTTGAAAACTACAAATCTTTTGATATGTAAAAGTTATTTGATTTTCCACTGAAAACCTTTGAGGAATACAGAATTGAATAAAAATTGCTTCAAATGTCAGTGGCGTAAAAAATGGTAGGGGTAGGTAACATATTCTTCCAAATCTACACCACTGGATTAAAAAATGGACGTAAAAAATATTTTTCCATCAAAATATGCCGTTTTACATTTATAAACAACCTGTCAAATGTCAAATCAATTTATTCATACATTTTAAAATTATTGAATCAAAACATTTAATTTCTTAAAACTTTAACACCCTCTATTTCGAAAATTAAATGTGCTGGACCCCTTAAACCTTATATCATTTGGTCCAATTTCACGAGAGGAATCTACATGCAGACGTTGTAAGTGTCATTTGAAACCACCCTGTATACATTTCGGCTTGACAAATTTGATGAATCAATGCCTCCATACACATTTTTATATTAGGAATTTCTTACTTATTAACCAATGAATTATGAGCTTGTACGTGTATTGATACGTTTAACGCCCTTTGTGCTTAATTATAAAAGGATATATTAAACATATATTTGTGTGGTTACGTTTATTATAGAAAAAAAAACTGCGATTTCCAAAAAGTAAAAATAAAATATGGTTTTGCAAGTGTGTGATGGTATTTTTGGTATATACTTTTATATTTTATGTGTTGATATAGCCGTCATGGTATATACAGGGTGTTTTATAACTGGGGTCGAAGTATTACATGATTCAAAATTCAACACTTTTTAAATAAATATAATTTTTTTTTAAATCGTTGAATCATGAATCTTATGTAAACCTTTCATTTAGGTACTTAATTTATTGAACTACTAAAGTCAACACCCTATATAGACACAAAATCAAAATTTTATAGAATTTTTTTCTGAGAGAGTGAAAACGTTGGCAAAAATGTGAATTATATTGGAATTATTCAAATAATATTTTTGTTAAGATACGTAGCTTTAGAAAATAGCCACTAGTAACTCAGCATGTCCCACAGTTTTTTAGACAGACCAAATATAGCTGTTATTGTGGTGGGGTCATCGTTTATATACCACCAAACATAGTTACTAGGAGCTTATTTGAAGCATTTCAACATCTGAACTGCCTTAATAGAGATACCTTGTACAGTAAACACTTTGGTATCACAGCAAGATTAAAAGACTAATTAGTTTCACAAGATGTTAATGTTCAGCTTCAAGGTGCCACTCCCAAGACACTAACAATGTCGTTTGACGTTGTCGCTTGCTCAATTTATTAATGAGCAGTGTAGCAGCCATCCAGTTATTCGTTATAAAGTTAGCTAGTCAATATTTACCAACGTTTTCATCATATCTCAAATACCACCTCAAATTACCTTTATTCCTTCCACGTATTTGGTTCTCCCTAGGTGGTGGCGGAGGGCCCCTAGCTCCAGGACCAACTCCTCTCCCTCTTTGCCCTCTCTGTACACCTTGCTGAGACGTCTGACCCGCGCCGTACTGCTCAGGAGCTTCCGTTAAGAAATTTGAAGGAACCAAACCTCGTACGCCTTCAATTTCACCCATGTAAAACCCATCGTCGTCCATATCTCCGTAAACGGTGATGATTTGGCCCGTAGTGAAGCTCAGTTCTACCTGCAGTTGGGGCGAAAAAGTTTTGGTAGAGCTCGAGAGTTGTGATGAAGCAGGAAGGGTTCTGCAGAAGTGTGTAGAATGTCGTGGTGGTGATTGTAACGCAGTGTAGTTGAAGTAGAAGCTTGTAATTTGGTGTATGGAATGAGTGGGAGCTAGTTATGTTAGAGTGACCATTTTTATGATGTGGTTCGAGAAGTAGATAGAGTGACTACTTTCATTAACATATTGTAACGTTTGTAGTATACCTAGCTTAAAATTGTCAACTATGTATTTGTCATGAAAAGTACCAATATTCCACTACGTCCCTTTCTCAGATCTATTGTCGTCCTCTTTATCTGATTGTGATGTGATGTGATGTGATGAAGCCACAATTTGCTTGAACGGTTCTGCTAACAGACATAATTGTCGGTACTGGTCAGATTGTAATCCGCCCTGGATGGATTACAAAAAGTAAATGTGTGGGCGGGTTTAGTGAAAAACCATTTGATCGGTCCTTTTTTTATTGAAGGTACGCTGACCGGTGCTAAATATCCACCTGAAAGACCGCGTTTATGTAAGCAGACCAACTAATTTGAACGATTTAAAGGATCGCATACGTCTCGAAATGCAGGGAACTACTCCACAAATGATCAACGATTCTATTCGTAGCTTCGAAGAGACTGTATCATTGTCAACAAGCACATGGCCAGCATTTCGAGCACTTATTGTGATGAAGTATTTGCAACTTAAATAAGTGTTTAGTTTATAAATTTCTGTAATACGCAGTTTTGATTAAAATTATTATTTTAAGATCATTGTTTAATTTCTATCATAATATCCGAGTCATTATACATTGGGATTATTTTTGGAAAGACAAAAAAATAAACTTTTTTCTCATGTATCACACGACCTAGGTTGTCATTTTAAAAAATTCAAGATGACGGCCGTACGCTAAACGCTGACGTCAAAAACATTTGACATTTGCTCTAAAATATACAAAATAGAGTCTCATTTATCGTCCTAGGATTTCGTAACTTTCCCTTTATCCGTTTTAAAGATAATCCCTTGGTGCGAGACTTTTCAGCAACGCTGTATATCATACTATTGAAAACTGCTTATGACTGAATGGATGGACTGAACTATTATGGATTGTAATATCTGTATGTGATTGTTTGTGGAATATAGAAAAATCATGTTTATTATATTTATATTTGAAATTGTGAGGTCTAGAATAGTATATTATTAAACGAGCAATTTATGATAGCCATAATTCACGATGGGTGACGTTTGCGTCACGAGCCGCAGGCGAGGGTGAATTATGGCCATAAATTGCGAGTAGAATACTATACTTTGTCCACGTCACTTAATTTATTTATTAATAAATAAAAGTCAGTAGCGATTTGGCATATTACTAACCTCAAAATGTTGTGGCAGCTACTTCAAATAATTTGACATATATAGAGATGGGCGATACTGTAGAAAGTATCAGTACAAATTACCGTTATAAATATATTGTTTTGAAATACTTAATATTAGAAAATATCGTTATGAAAAGTATCAATACTAAAAATTACAATATTTTATAGATACGATATATGTCAGAAACAAATTTCCTGAACAAAATACACAGATTTAATAGTTTATTTCATATTGTACCCCCATCTCTAGTCGTGAATTATGAACCATAATACACTATAGTGTATTATGAACCATAATTCACGACAGTTGATATATGGGTACCATATACCTTTAGTTAGGAGGTAAAATATTGACTTATTATTAGGTGGTCGTGGACAAAGTTTATAAACTTATTTTGTTCAATTTCTACAGTAAATTTGATATTTTTATGAATTGTGTTAATGTGAATAACTCCATTATTTATAGTCGTTCAATATGTTAATAAAAGTAGGAAAGCTGAGAGTAATTATTGCTTGTGATTTTTATACGTATGAAAATGTTTTATTCATGTTGTATAATATGCTCACCTCGGCATCTACGTTTGGACTCAACTCTTGCGGGTCGTAGTCATACAACGCTACCATTCTTTTAACAGGCATATTGCTTAAGCTGTCGCCCCATCTATCTCTATTTTGGTTGCTTTCTAATTCCATTACCATATTGTGCGGAACATATCCTCTTCTTCCTACAAAATTCCAACCGCATACATAAAAAAATATCTATTGTTATTCTGTTCAAGAATTGGTTTCAACTTTAAAATGACTTATTCATGTGTTAATGATGATTTGTCCAAGAATCATATACAAGTTGAGAACATTTTTGATGCTCTACTATCCCTGAATTATAACCTAGGTTAACAATAGAAAACATTATCAAGCACTAATAGAGAAATTCAATTTCTCAGTTGGCTAGAAGACGCAATAATTGTCAATTTCATAACTGGTAGTGGAAAAAATACGTAATTATGTTCTTAAGAGAACAGCAGTAGAGCAAAATAGATTAATGATCCCCGGGGAACGTTTTATTCTATTACCATGAAGAATTAATGCCCAGATAAATGTTTTTCTTTCAAATTATTGAGACCAAATAGCTTTTATTTACTTACCTCTACATTCGCCCCAATAAAATCCATCAGCGTCTTTATCTCCCCAAACTTTTATGGTATCACCTTCCGAAAACGGCAATTCTTCATCGCAGGCATCCGGATTTGGCGACATCGTCGCTGGATCGTAATCAAACAAAGCAACGAACCATCTCGCTCTTTTTTGAGGGTCTGGTCGATTGCCCGGGTTGTTTTGTGGATTGTTCAAGCCACCGCGTGTTCCTTGCATTTGTTGGTTACGTAACTGTTGAGGTAGACGACTACTTGGATCCCTCGAAATTGCTGCAAATCATTTATTCAATTCTAAGAATTAACTAGTAACAAAAGTTTGTCGTTGTGTTTAAAGTTAGATATTAATGTGTAAGAGCTTTTATTATTTCTTGATAAGAACCAATGGTTTATGAAAATAATTCAGATTTACTTCACAAATAATATACACTGTATTATTGCTGGTAGTAGTTCTATCACATTACCATGAATCTTAAATTTATAGAAATTGACCAGATACAACTAGAAACAGAAGTACCTATTTAAAAATTGACATTTAAAACGTATAGTGGTATCAAGTTCGCAAGAATAGCTTCGATTTTGATACATTTTTCTTAAATTTCGTTATTTTATATTCTTTTGAAGTCGGGAAGTAATTATTTATATTGTTCAAACAATATGAAGATTTTATCTTATTCAAGAGGTGGGTGATTGTCACATTAACCTGCAATGCAAATCACGCAGACAGGTGAGCAATGAAGATAGTGGTTAGTGATGAGCAAAGCAAGACAGACCGCGACAGTCTTCATAACTATCTCGGTCTTGGTCTTGCTTGAATACTTCAAATTAAGACAAATATTCTCATATCTCCTATTTAAAACGAAGCTTGTAATTAAGTACCTATTGCACTCCGGTCTTGAACTAGCATTCTCGGTCTTGGTTTTTGGTATTGTTCTTGTTCAT
The DNA here is from genome assembly GCA_910591675.1 of Galerucella calmariensis. NCBI lineage: Eukaryota > Metazoa > Arthropoda > Insecta > Coleoptera > Chrysomelidae > Galerucella > Galerucella calmariensis. Next base: position 188,843 of record CAJUYG010000466.1, read on the forward strand.
TCGGTATTGGTCTTGCTAGTGTGAGTATGATCTTGATCTTGGTCTTGCAAAATCGCAGGACCAAGACAGATATTGCTCATCACTAATAATGCTGGTTGTGTCCTTTGAAGCTGATGCTATGAAACGTTTGTATCGAGATTCAATCAAGTTTTTGATCAGGCAGCAGTTAAAGCACTGAGTGGGTATACCAGCAACTCGGGACTTGCTAACGAATGTCGAGAACGACTTGCTAATCTTGCAAGGCGGAAGGTGGTGCGGCTAGAATGGATTCCAGCCCACTCTGGTTTTGAAGGCAACGAGATGGCGGATGCACTGGCTGCGGAAGGGGCGGCAGTTCCTTTCTGCGGCCCCGTCCTAACAAAACAAAAAATACGCAAGGAGACGAAGAAGTGGCTGAGGAATCAGCACCTCGCTCATTGGAATGCTCTGCAGCGTCCTAGACAATCCAAACTTCTACTGAAGGATGGACTGATGGACACGCCAGGGCAGCTACTGAACTACCAAGGAGTAGGCTAAGGAAGATAGCAGGACTCCTAACAGGGCACTGCTGTATGAGGAAACACCTCCACAACTTAGGAGTAGAGGAAAGTTCCCTATGTAGGGGTTGCGGCATGACTGACGAAACGTCAGTCCATGTTCTCTTAGAGTGTCCACACTGGGCTGTACTACGAAGGCGAATCTTCGGAGTCCCTGTTATGGCCCCTGGAGACACAAGTAGGCATCCACTGAAAAAGGTTGTGGCCTTTATTGAAGGGCTTTTCTTCATGGATGTCTAGGTAGCAGGAATCTCAGTGCCGGAACTTTGGCTTGAGTTGTCCAGGACAAGGCTCGCCTCCACATTTAGTAGTAGTAGTAGTAGTAGTAATATTCGATCCAAAAAAAATTTAAAACAATGAAAATAATCAAATCAATTTAAAAAATTTGAGATTATATATTTTATCTATCATCCATAATATATTACAGCAAACATTTCTACACAAACAAGTTACTACAACGAGTCTAGGTTAAACTATTTAGTTCAATGTCTAATATCTATTCTATGTACTTAGAATCATCAACGGTCTCAAATTTATCCATATACATATTATCTTACAAATTTACACCTTTAAAATAATAATTTATATTATATGGGATGTAAGTAACATTTGCTAGTCGAGAAAGAAATTGCGACCGAGCGATAGCGAGGGCTGTTACTCACGTCCTCCAAAACAGTGTCAAAATGCGCTGTTTACAATATAGGGAGGAGAAAAACAATATTATTGCTAAGTATATGCTGCTTACAACTACAGCACCCTGATCTATAGGTACATGCTCATTGCTCATTAATTAGTGATTGACTTACCTTGGAAATAATTGCGTGTAGGTGTGGTTATGTTGCTGGGTTTTCTATAACTATGTGTGCTTTTCAATCAAACATTGAATAATTCTGATTAAACAAACATTTTTGCGAATTAGAAGTACTTTGTACGGTCAGTACTGTCAGCACGGTAAGAAAATCTGCATAAAAAGCGGGAAAATTATTGACATTAGTTAGTTTTAGTCTTTGAAGTATTAGAAATTTGAGCTCTGTGTTTTGATAGTGAAACATTTTTGGATTGAATTGTGGAAGTTGTTAAAAAAGACGTTTGAAAAAGTAAAAGGAGTGTCATTGGTAACAATACGTAAATCCGTTCTCAGTATTCAACTTGGCAAAAAATAGGCGAGGAAAAGCAGTGGGTCGAAATCGGTAAACTTCCAGATATTCAAAAATAAAGTAGGTTGAGGAGTTGGAGTTAAAATAAGAAATAAAGAGATGAAGGGTGAGGAAAAGTGAGGATTTGAGTGCTGGGGTATTTCCAGATGCTGCATATTTTGTCCACATTTCAGATTTGTAGTTATTGTATATGCAAGCTAAGGACCAAGACAGGAGTCAGACAAAGACGCTGGAGGGGTACGACCAGAGATGAAGTATAAAAATGGATGGATGAGGAATTGGAGAGAAGGTGGGATGAGTATGAGGGATTGGGAGCAAGAGTAATTGGGTGGATCGAAAATTCGGGAGGGTGAACTACTTTCTTGACGCAGGTGCTCACAGGGCATGGGTCAGAAACGGGCTACCTCCTCAAGATTGGGAAAAGAGAAACTGGAGTGTGCGAGAGATGTGAAGTGGAGGATGATGTGGGACATGTGTTTAGATGTTGGAAGAGCGAGGAAGTGCTGAAGATAAACTGGGAAAATTGGGAAAATATGTTGGAAATTAAGTTGATGGGCGAGGAGAAATGGATGGAGATAAGTGGCGTAGTAGAGGGCATGATTGGGGAAAGAGAAAAGGGCTCGACATGGCAAGTGTGAGGTAGGAGTGATAGAATGGAGAAGATGGCGGAGAGTGTGTGAGGGACTGCCTCCCATCTTGAAGTATGCTAGAGTAGTGATTCCAAGGCGGGAGTAACGGCGAGTTTGAGGTGGGTTTGGTTGAGGCATTCCCGTGGGGGGAGACCAACACTGTCTGGGTACTGGTTAAGAACCCATTCGAACATGAGCTTCCCATCTCGGCACGAAAAAAAAGATGAGGACCAAAATATATCACTTTTCTCTGAATTATTATTGAATGATTATTTTAGATGCACCAATAAAGATGGTGAGAAGAACTGTTGTTCCTAGTTGTGATGCGAGATTTATGATTGTGACACACAGTGCCAGAACTTAAATTTTGAATTCAAAAAGACATTTTCGTTATGTGAAGCCGGCCTTAAAGCCTTTCTGCCTCACTGAATCTTGAATTTGAAATACTATATAATATAAACTAACTGAGAAGTGTTGTGTGGAATTAAACTGTGAATGCAAGTTTAATAAGTATTGAAATAAATATTTAAACTTGTTAATTAACTATGTTAGATAAAAGTAGAGTAGTGTGCAGATAAACTTTTTATTGAAAACAAGTTTTATTCAATGTTTTCTTGATAGTTACCTTGCTGTTGCTGATAATACTGTTGTTGTTGAGATTGTACTTGCTGCTGAGGTTGTTGTTGCTGCTGTTGATGCTGTTGTTGTTGTTGCTGCTGCTGCTGCTGCTCTGATCTTTGTTGACCTTGTCTTTGTTGGTTTCTCTGTTGATATTGTCTCTGGTTCCGTCTCTCTAACAATTCGTCTTCAGACATGTTGTTCTCATAATTTTCTTTAGTTATTTCTGCAACGCATCGTTGTGCTAGTATTTAGAAATAGGATTCTAAGAAAAATGATTAGTATTTCTTTGTATGACACCAAGATCTAACTCCAAAATCTATGAAAAATTAGCTGCATACATTTCTAAGCAACTCTTACCACTGGTGTGTGGTCTATGTGCTAGGTTAGAAAACAATGTAAAGACTCATCGGAAAATAAAATTTGTTATAATTTTTTTTGTTTCTAGAATAAATAAATATGTAGGCATCTAACGGCCATTGACAGGGGTACAAAAGCTTGCAGTTTGCAACAAAGTTACGCTGTGGATTGAATGTCCAAGTAATTTTAGTATAACTTAGTGATAGTACAAGTTTTTAGGAAATGAACTAGAGCTCCAAACTGATAATTCAGTATTTTCTTGCGATCACTGTGATCGTTTTGTCGTGTAGTTGACGCAATCCACTAATATATGTCCCCAAACAAGGTTCCCGAAACCATTGGGTATCCAAAATTCCAAGTGTGCTATTCTAAGCCCTTTTATTATTATTGTGTCTTTCCTTATCGTTTGGATAAATGCATTTGGGGTTGGATGACATGGACTTTCCAATAGCTTTGTCATGCTTTTGAGTTTTTTCATATTCGATTTTAAATGTTGTCTCTTGAATTAATATCTATTAATACCTGCCTGTGATGAAACTCAGATTATGGTTACTGAAATGGAATAATTTGTGGAAAGTGTTGTGAATTGATTGAACTAGTAGATTTTCAGAAAATATTTATTGACTGAAATGAGCAAAGTGGGTCTATCCACAATGGTAGAGACTTGTGAATGGAAAGGTTTGCTTCAAGTGCCTCGAGGAATTCTCTTAGTTCTGCGTTGTAGCACAGCGCAGTCAACACTTTGGAAGGTTCGTTAAAAATATTTATGTCTGGATTGAATCACTTCTTGGCAAGCTTGTTGATGGCGATGACGTGTTCACAGTATATGGCTTTTGAGACACAAGCAGAGGCTGTTCTTCACAAAATCTACCACACACATTCTTGAAAAGGCTTGTTATATTTTCTTACTGATGGCGTGGTGCAAATCTGCCTTATTCAGAGATAGTGTTCATTACAGCTTCTGACTAATTTGAAAAAATCTTAACCTAACAATGAATTGATCGATCGGAAAATGGATCACCAAACTAATATAACTAGCAAATAAACCACCATAGTGCCTACTTCTTTCTAAAAAGCTGGCCAACAAATTATGATAATAATTTAATCATGCCTGAATAAAAAATCTACTTCTACTAGAATTTTAATATGTATTATTGGTTCAATGTTAAATTGTGGAAACTAATCGTTTCTCAATAGTGAAAGGAATATTCTTTTTTAACGAATATATTTTAAAACTATAAAAGGATGTATGATTTTAGGATGATGGACAGGAAATCAAAAATTGATACTTTTTCGTAGATCTGAAAGAATGTGGAACGCTCTTGATGATCTATGTTACTACTAGAACTTATCAAATAAAAGTAACCACAATTATTAAAAGTAGTAGATGAAATACAAATATCTCGAAAGTATAACCACATCTTTTCATAGTGGTTATAGTGTGAAACATATGAGTTACCATGGCACATGATATGAAATTGTGTAACCAAATCTCACTACAGCTTGTAAACTCAAAAGCTTGGGTAATAAAATGTGAATTTTCAATGACAAGACTCATAAAATGGTAGACTTCTCTAGCGTGCGCAATTTTGTAAACAAGGGTAATAGAAAATTTATTAACAACAATTTATAAATTCGAAAAAGAACCAAGCGGATTGTGTTGTAGACATTAATTAGATAATTGGATATGTACGTTCCACAGAGTATCGTTGCCACCCTATTCTTAGGTAAGAATTTTTGTTCTGAAGAAATTGAAACGATAAAACAAATTTCAGCTTTTTAAAAAGTATACATTTTTTCTTTCCTGTATCATATCATGTGTGGCTCTTGTTCTTGCGGCGTTATCCAAGTCTAATGGTTTCAGTAATCATTTTTCTCAAAGCTGTTATTTTACCTCTAATAAATAATTTTTCTTTTCAAAAATTTCGAGGCAGTTGTTGATAAATAACCGATTATAATTTTTGTGAATATTGTTTATGGTGTCTGTAAGAATTCGAAAGTAAAATTAAATGATGTTTTACCAATGGAAGGAATTCCTCCTTGTTGTCGGTGACTACTTGAGTTTGGAAAGATTTCTTTGTCGCTCAAATTTTCCTCTGGTTCGATAACCTGATAAAAATATAAAAAAGTGAATTCAATTAGGGGAGAGTTGGATAAAAAGGGGTAGTCGGATAAGATGAGGTACCCCAACTTTCGTGCCTTTGTCTCGACCATTAGCATTTGGAGGTGGTCAACCGCGTTGGACATAATTCTATTTAGTTGCTTAGAGGAAGGTGAATCGATTGTATGGGTTTTCCAGATTTTGCAAACAAAAGTTAATTTTTTGGACAATTTATTGAAATTTTATGGTGAATAGTTTTTTTATGACTCTAAAATCGTTAAAAATATAAGCTCAGGCAAATATCTGTGGGTTTAATTACTTTTCAAGCCATGTAATGATATATCTTGTGGAAGGAAACTATAAATTTTAGAGGAGCTACAACACATTTTGTAAATACTGTACCAGTGCGATAAAATGGGTTGGTTTTATAAAATGGGGTACCCCGTTTTATCAAACTTATACATTCCTCACGTAGTTTTTCCTGACAGGTTTTTAATTATTCATACAATATGGCTAGTAATTATCAACGGAATACAAACCGCCAGTCTTGGTCGGAGAAGAGTATGCCCCTTGCAATTCAAGAGGTGATAAATGAGCATCAAAGGCATCTTTCTAATTTTAATCTTTTTAACCCAAGCTTATTATCTAAACAGGCTACTGTAGCTGCAAGGAGTTAAGAATCTGAGAGGAAAATCAAGAAAAATCGAATTTTCAAAAGGCAATAACCCAGAAGATATAAAAATTATCAAACTAGGATGAAGAAAGGTAAATCAACGGTAGAAACAACGTTAAACGGTTGTAGGAAGAAAAGGGAACCTTCCTATGAAGCAAGTGACTCGTCAGAAAACGAAGAGGGAAATGTTGCGTGTCTTATTTGTAATGAACTATTCTCTAATGCGAAATCCTGTGAAGGTTGGGTAATGTGTTATAAGGGCAAACGATGGGCAATAAATTTGTGCCGGGATTGACGAAGATGATGAACAATACGAATGCGATTTTTGTGTATAATGTCCGTAATATACGAGTTTTGAAAACTTTTCATTTTTTAATTATATAATATAATACACGTAGATTCAAAAGTTTTGCATCACCTTCTTCAGATGCGAAGGAATTTTTTTGCGCTAACAATTTTTTGTTTGCTTGTTTATCAATGTTTACCATTTCAATATGTTTCATTTTTTTTGCAATATACAGATGTTTACAGTTTTTTTTGTAAGATAACATTTTAAGTGCGATCATTTTAACGTTCAAGGCATTTGATTTTTACGATTTTAAGTGCAAACATGAATCGTCAAGTCATAAGTGAGATTGACCGTGCAAGAATAGTGGCTTTAGTTGAAGAAGGTCATTCTCAAAGGTTCGTGGCAAACAGAGTAGGCGTTTGGCAAAGTGATGTGTCTCGTGTATGGAACCGGTATCTCCAGACCAATTCTCTTCGTGATAGACCTAGAAGCGATAGAAGGATGTTACCAATCAGCGGCAGAACCGCTATATCCACTTAACTATCCGAAGAAACTCAACCATTGCAATACCCAACCCAACACTCTGAAAGCTTGGAAAAAACCCCAAGTATCTTTCAAGCGGAAATCCACGCCATAAGAAAGTGCGCCCAGTTCAATATTGATAAAGGATACAGAAGACAAAGGATTATCATAATGTCGGATAGTCAAGCAGCCATTAAGGCACTGAGCTCTTGTGTAATCAGTTCCAAAATGGTGTGGGAATGCCTAGACAAACTCAATGAACTAGGCGAGAACAACATAGTCACCTTACTATGGATTCCAGGAACACTGGAATAGAAGGAAATGAAATAGCAGATGAACTAGCAAAGAGGGGGACTGAAATACCTTTCTGGGGGCCCGAACCCTTTTGCGGAATCAGCTCCAATGTAATATTGGAAGAAATAAGTAAAGCCGAGAAAAAGAGAAGATCTGACCATTGGAAAGATCTAGTAGGGCTTATACAAAGACTCTTCTGGGTGACTACAACCTGTTGAGATCAAAAGAATGCATAAGTCAAAGTAAAACTGCGCTAAGAGTTTTGACAGGGATCCTAACGGGACATTGTCGCCTGAATGGGCACCTGAAAAAGCTCAAAATAGTGGAGGAAGAAGAATGCAGATTTTGTGGAATGGAAGAAGAAACCTCCATCCACATACTTTCCAACTGCACAGCACTCCAGAATCCTAGAGCACAGCACCTGGGAGATTACTGGATAGAAGAGGAACATTTGCCTAAGTTGAAGCCTGCAGACATCCTAAAATTCCTCCGGGAAATAGGACTAAAGGAACTACTAGTTTCTGAGACTCTCCTCAGAAACTGAGTAGAAGTAAGGGGGCACAATAGACCTTTTAGGTCTCAGTGAATGTCACCCCAAAAATCACACATACACATACATACATACCAGCACTCCAAAGAGATATGAGACATGCGTTGGGAGTTCAAGTATCGATCTCGACATTACGAAGACGAATACTTGCGACAGGTTTGAGGTGTCGCCGACCAATAAGAGTGCCCAGACTACAACCTGAGCATAGAGTTCGCCGACTACAGTGGGCTCAAGAACACGCGGCCTTGCCTGAAGAATTTTGGAATTCGGTTTTTTTTTTCGACGAGACAAGGATTTGTTTGGTACAAGATAGCCATCGAATACGTGTGTGGCGGGATCCAACGAGAGCTGCTCAGCTTGCCCATGCTCGCCCCGTGCCGCCCTTCAGAGGAGGAAGTGCTATGTTTTGGGCTGGTATCATGTTGAATGATCGCACAGAATTAATCCATGTGGAGGGAACGATGACTGGTGATAGGTATCTCAGAGAGATTCTACATCCTCGCGTGAGACTATGGCGCGCAGCTGTTGGCAATTCCTTCGTTTTTATGAACGATAACGCCCGACCTCATCGGACCAGAGCTGTAAATGAGTATCTTGAAACTGAAGGGATCAATCGTTTGAGCTGGCCTGCCCTATCTCCTGACATGAGTCCCATAGAACATGCTTGGGGCATGCTTGCCAGGGCAGTGGCAGCACGCAGAAATCCACCCAGGAGTGTACAAGAGCTTGTTCATGCGACCCTAGAAAAATGGCGAAATAATCCTCAACAGAATATCAATAATTTGGTAAACAGCATGGGCAGGCGACTTCAAGCTTGCATAAATTCTAGAGGTGGAAATACTCTTTATTAAAAGTTCTCATGCAGGTTCTCACTCAACCTTTTCTTTAAAAAGAATCAATTTGTATTTAATTTATTTAATTTCTAAGAATACTTTTTATGTTTAAAGCAAGTTTATTATTGGATAATAAAATTTTTTGACAAATATACACGTTTTTTTTTATTGAAACTAATTATTTGATTAATCTCTGATCCATTTATAATGAACACATTTTTTTTTCGGAGATTTAGGGTGATGCAAAACTTTTGAATCTATGTGTATTAATCTAGATTGATAGGAGGTACCCCATTTTACAGTACCCACTACCCCATTTTGGCATACCAGCTGGAACAATTTTTTTAAAACACCTCATTTTCACAAAAGTATTGAAATCTAAGAATAATGCGTTTTAGATATTAATAAGTACCCCATTTTATCCAACTCTCCCCTAATTATTGTAAATTTAATAAAAAGTAATGGTGAAAATATACATTTTGGAGGAGAACATCCCTTTTAATGGAAAAAAGGAGTAAGCATCCGACAAAAATAAAAACTTGAATGAAAGTTCTCTGGAACAACCCCATTAAAATTCTCATAATTCTTCAATTTTCTCGAGTATATTTAACCCTCGTAAAAATTTCATCGTACGTCTACAAATAAATTAGCCCCCTATACAATTTTCATGATACGTCCATGGAAAAATTAATTTCTTATAAAAACTTCATGGCAGGCCTATTATGTGGAAAAAAAATTTCATAAACAAATTAACCCCTTTATAAAAGTTTAATCGTACGCCAATAATCAATGGAAATTTTTACGAGTAAAATAAACCCTTAAAAGTTTTATCGTACGCGATTTTTTACATTGCTAAACCAAATTAAATCCTTTCATCAACTAATTTTCCAAAAAAAAATAACTAACCTGTTGTCCTGTCTGTTGCTGCTGTTGCCTGGGCATCTGTTGCCGGATGTGAGCTGGCATCACCGCAGAATGTGGTTGTTGCCTGGATTTTGCAGCTCCACCTCTAAGTACGCTGAGCGGAATAGCTGTAGGAACACTATCTGCTGACTGGCTATCTCTGGCCTTAGTGCGTACAGTCACGTGCTTAGGATTTAAACCGAGCAGTTTACTGATATCGATTAATGCATGATCGCCCGTGGGACTATCGACATCCGTTACCTTTTTCCCATCAGCGTATACAGCGTAACCCGTTATTGCTGAACCAGGATGGTGGGGGTTCAAAATGGGATGCCAAGTTACTAATAGTGTTCCATCTTGTGGACCTAACAAAAACAATTTTATTTAAAATATTTTTTATTCCTGTAAAGGGACTTTGAGCTGTACAGTAATATTGCTGTGCTAGGGTGTCTGCCTTTTCATTTGCTTGTGCCCTGTTCTATTATGGTTTGCCTGGGTAAATAGTTTTTGTAAGCAGACCCAGTCCAGACCTGACCTGTTGGCAAAGGTTTTGTTGCTGCCTGATCTTTTGGCCTGGATACCATAGATTTCTGCCTGGAATACAGCTGCAAACTTCCGCAACGATGCGTGGATATTGCACGTGGGTCTGGCACCATGGACTCTAGCTTCTGTCCCTGTCAGTCAGTGTACTACACTGACGTTTCTTCCTGACTGCATTTTTCCAACATCCCAGTTTAGCTGGATATTGTATGGTTGGTTGTCGTAAATAGTGGTCAACATGTTGTAACTTCCCATTTTAAAAAGCGAGAAAACATAACTGTGTTTCTGGAATGACTATGTGTATTGATCATTCCAGCCTGTGTGCAGCCATTCTCGCTTCCGCCTCGACATGCAAGTTCTCAGACCGTACGTATTATTGACATCTACATATTTCCTACACGGAAAAAATTGGTAGTATCTCACAAAATGTATAACTATTTCTCTTCAAAGGCATTGGAGTATTTGGAGGTTTTTTTTTCCATGTCACAAAATCTAAATTTTTCTTCCTCCACTATTATGAACCTTTTCAGGTGCCCATTCGGGCGACAATGTCCCGTTAGGATCCCCCTCTTAGCGCAGTTTTACTTTGACTTATGCATTCATTTGATCTCAACAGGTTGTAGTCACCCAGAAGAATATTTGATTGTATAAGCCCTTCTAGATCTTTCCAATGGTCAGATCTTCTCTTTTTCTCGGCTTTACCCATTTCTTCCAATATTACATTGGGGCTCGCTTCCGCCCTAGCATGCAAGTTCTCAGACCGTATGTATTATTGACATCTACATATCTCCTACACGGAAAATATTAGTAGATTCTCACAAAATCTATAACTATCTCTCTTCAATGGCATTGGTTAGCAAATTATCGTATTCAATTGAATACTTAGTCCCCATACATTAATCTAATTTAACAACCTTGAAGATTCCTATAACAAGAGAACATATACTTACCCGGTTCGACTAAAATATCACTAGGCGGATCTGGTAAGCCCTTCGGAAGTGTCCTAAAGTCAGTATGAGCTGCTGCCGGCATGGGTAATTCTTCCGCCAAATTAGCAACATTTTGTGCAGTTCTGTGATGCTTTGCCCTTACAGTTACTCTGTATTGCGTATTCGGAGCTAATCCCGTAATAGTATGTCGATACACTCCTGGTTTTACAGTTCTTACTTCGACATTATTAACACAAACTACATGTTGGTGATTAGAATTGGCTGGCAACCAACTTATTACGGCAGATGTTGAGGTTATATTCGAAGCTCTTACTGCACTGGGGCCCAAGGAATGAGTATCTCTACCGATTATCATCGTACAGGCTGCATCTCTGGA
>CAJUYG010000466.1:202352-218265 GCA_910591675.1 Galerucella calmariensis
TAATAATAATAATAATAATAATAATAATAATAATAATAATAATAATAGTCATTTTGATCGTGTTTGAGCTCATTTAATTTTGATTTGGTGCTTTCTTTGACATTGTTTTAATAGCTTAGGTATTTTAAAAGCTATATATCTGATAGTTTATAATGAAAAGCATCATTAAATTAATACAAAACCACCAAATTACAGAACAGTCAGTAAAAAAAAGCAATATGTTAGCTACAGTTATATTCTTTAATATTTGTAATACTGTACAGCTTGACAACGTTATTTTCAGGAGCATTCTATAAATTTAGACAGACTGTGTAGTGTGTAGTCTATAAATTCTATGTATCCATTTATTTTTACTAAGAATACCTAGTTTTATTATGAAATTAATTAGACAACTACATATTATAATATTTTTATTGAGAAATCACTGTAATTTATTATAAATATTAAACGTACAGTTTTGAAACGTATTGCCACGGAATACTGCTGCCTTTTGTTCATTACTTGTAGACATAGATGAAACCCCAGATGATACATCATTGTTAAAAAACTCAGCCACGCTTGAATTCATTGTTATGATTGTCGATGTACTTTGTTTCGGAATTGCGATATTGTCGATATTTGTCAATGTATTTTGCCCAAGTATCTTCACAGCTGTTTTTCTTTTATTATTGATAGATTCGTCAGTATAATTTTCAGCAACAGCGTTGGACTTCCATCCACCATGCCTTTTCAACGTTTTTTTGGGGGTGTCAGCAAATGTGTTGATGCCAACAGGTTGAATATTGCATTTTCCGTTTCGATATCCGAGGAAAAGTTTATTTTTTACATGGTTTGGACGCATTTGAATGTATTTTCGGACTAATGCAATCAGATTAATTCCATCAACATCACCTTCGGTTATTGTAAAAATTCTCTCCATCTTTGTCTTCGTATCTGGAATGCTTATTTTAATAAAATAACTGCAGTCGCTAACATCCTCGGTCCGCATATTTAGTAATTCATTTCTTCGGCAACCTCCTGCTATCCCAACTATAAAAATTACTTTCAAACCTAAATAAATGTGATTAAAAATCTACTGAAATCTTCCTTACTAAATGTTTTTGATTTTTTTGGCCGATATCCTTCCGCATTCCTTTTCAAAAAAGCAATCAAATTTGTAAACTTACTGATATCCACATTTTTATTGACATAGATTGTTGTTCGTAACATCGAATAGTGACTCCACATCGTCGACGGTTGGAATATTTTGGCTTTGTATGAAAAATAAGCAAGAAGAACCTTTTCTGATACCGTTTTTTCAGTATTTATCTTCTTCACTTCGCACCACTTTTGGATGTTAGAATAAGCTGTTTCATATGCTGCTTTTGACTTACTTGGCAGCAAATTTGCTACAACAGCTTTTGCAACTTCTCCAACGTCTGAAGGTAGGGACTTTTCAGATTCACTCATTTTTAAAGACAGAATGGACAGAATTAACAAATAAATGTGGTTATTCAGACAAATATGTCTTAACATTTGAGGTTTTGATCTTTGTTGTAATGGTTATCTCCAAAGAAACAAACAGCATGGCTTTGATAGTATTTAAAATTTCAATGAAACGTAATGAAAATTTTCTTTTTTTATTTTCGTCAACTGAATTACAAAAAATCTTGTATATAGACACGATGCAAAATGCCGTGTTTTTTGCACACGATGTGTTGGACCAATCCTCACATCTAGTAGTGCAAAAACACGTTCATTTTGCAGCTAGTTGTATAAATAGCTATTCTGCTTGAAAGAGCCAATAATGTCGAATTATGACAGCTCGCGAAAAACATCAACTTTGCAGTTGCTTTTCAAGGCTCTAAAGACTATTTTCGATAGTGGTCGTAGAAAAATATTATTATTTTATCAACATAAACATTGATATTGTATGACTCAGCTCAATTTGGAAATATATTATAAACGAGATCCTTCGAAAAATATCTTATGAAATCGTACTTTTAATAATTCTTATCTGCAAGTAAGGCATGGGTTACAGTTTGTCACAAAAAGGTGACAATATTTACCAAAATCAGTTTTTTTTATAAAATTTCAGTCAAAGATAATTAAGTATTTGACGTTTACATAAGAAGTGATAAACAAGTTCATGCATAAATTAATCTACTTAATGCATCTTATAGATACTTTATAATTTCTTAGGTATAGTGTGATAGTCATCATCAGTTGAATAAATTATTTCATTATTACCGGTGCCATAACCAAATATTATTATAACAATATAATTCTAAAGCTACGTTTTCACTAATTTCAACCTATAGGCTATATGAATAACTTTATTTCAATAAAAATTTGAATCAGCGAAAGCATATTAAAAAAAAATCTACAAGCTAATATTATAAACGGCAATTTATTCCACAGCAAATTATCGTGAACGAGCCGGGTGGACCAAAAAGTCGATCTCTCGGTTGTATAGACACTTATAACTTTAGTAAAAACAATTTTTCAGTTAAAATAAAATAACGATCACTGTAATCTATCTTCGTATTAGTCGCTTGGGACAAAATAATTGATTTAGAACCAATCTACTAATTGCTTTTGCCATTTTTAAAAAAATTTGCGATACGTCGTGCTAATGGTTATTTCTCAACATTCCATACACTTCTTTATAAAGCCATGTCGCCTAATATAACAAAGCTTATAATAGTTTTTTAAGCATAAAAGCCAATTTCAAAATGATAGATCGAATGAAGCGTTTCTATGACATATCAAAAATTTTCTCTATACAATATTTTCTATTCAAACTATAGGTTCTATTTTCTAGGATAAACCATCAAAGACTGATGTAAACGATGGGCAAAATATCGTGCACGTGCTATTGAGGTTATTTAACATTTTCAAATCAAAAATCATACAGGAAGGTGAGGAGATTATGAAATATGACTACTTTTTAAATTGTATTTATATATAATTATATATTACAACCAAATTCAAGTACTCTGGATAATGTACGTATCACTCTTAAATTGTTATTTTTTAATTAACATTGATCTATTTCTGTATCAAGTCTAATCCCCGGCATTAGTGAGCAAACTCTAGTGGTCCAGCTAAGAGTAGGAATGGTCAACAAATATTAATGGACAAGTGCAAGTACCAATTGAGATAATGCCTTCTAATTTTGATGTGCTGATTTCGCTTAGTTATTTCAATTTGCTTAGGGACCCATCTGGGTACTGATAAAATTTAATAATTAGGTACTGAATTTAATAATTTAAACAAATCAAATTGTTTTATATCGTTGAAAATTTAATATTATCACGAAATTCCAACATAATTATTTAATTCTTTCTGTTTTCCAAAATGTTAAGACCAAGATGATGACCAAGATTTAAGTTGGCAGTGATGTAGTTATGTATCAATACTTCCATATCTGAACATAGTCCTACAGAAATGAAAGTATTATTAGACCTACCTCCCTTAAATTTTGTAATACATGAAGAGGCAAGACTATCTATAGCGCTGCCTAAGAAAATGCTCGTGCAGGAGACCTCGATGTGTCCCTATTATTGGTCCAAATCATTTTAATGAGTTAGCAAAATCCGTCTGGCTCTCAAAAGTTGCGAAATGATTAATACGTACCTAAGTAGTAGACAATGGCATGGCAGATACCCTAACAAAGAAAATGCCGAAGCAAGAATACAGCAGAACTTGTCAAAAAGCTTCGAAAAGGCTAAGGGATCAAATAGAAGAAGTGGCAGGACTAGAGAGATATAAACTCCTGGGAATAGAGTACCCAAGGGAATATTTATGCAAAAAGGATCATGTGAAAAGATTGTTATGCCTGATGAGGACAACTGGTCTTTTCATATAAAGGGTACAAAGAAAAAAAAGAGAGTCTAAACAAGTCTGTGGTGCCGTGGACCCAAAACCTTGACTGGATGTACTTCTGAAATCACTCAATCGGCAGATTAAGTTACCAAAGTAGAATTTCTGTTTCTTTTTTCTTCAGGAATAGATGAATTTACATTCAATAAATATCATAATATTAAGATTTTAATATTTTAAGGGTGAAATGTGTAAATATGTGTCAATATGTTATAATAAGCATGCTGGTGTTCTAGCAATAAGTGACATCATTGGGAGAATTTTTACACGGGTTCAAATAGTATATTGTGTCACGAAGGCAGAAAATGAGCTTAAACAGCACAAAACCATTATATGCACAAGCGAGCAGGAGCAGCTAAAGCATTTCCTGCATGTGTGACACATTACTATCTTTCGCCTACCCAATAAACCAAAAAAAAGGAAAATTTAACAAAAAACTTTGACATACACTGACATTTGATTAAAAAATTCACGCGAAACGTCAATGTAATCATGTTAAAAACTTCAAAAGCCTTGGCGTTATGAACTTTCAGCCCTTGGCCTTCTAAACCACACTTTCAGCCCTATTTTTGGTGCTTATATGATTGGTTTTTTGATACGGTAGGCCAAAAACTGTAGATACTTATAAGATATTATTTGATACCAAATTAATTCACAAATGTAACTACATTCTTCCTCACCAACACTATTTTGAGCTACTAATGATAATAAGAATGAGGACAACGAAAAAATTGATAAAACGGTCAGACAAGATGCATAAATGTCATTCCCTGTTTGCGCCGCGTCGCAAAATCGGCAATGAACATGGTGTGAAGAACTAAAGTGGCACAAAAAGCTCTAAAGTGGTGGAATATATCACTAGGTCAGAGACAGGTGAAACAATTCATTAAAGGTAATTAGAAAATTTGCCTAAATTCACGGCAAACCTAATAACCAATCCCATTTTGAGTGACTGCAGTACAATGAGAAGCCACAGGTAAGGAACTAGTGTTAATTGGCTGCATAGAGAGAAATGGGACTAAATAATGTAAATTTGAATCAGAGAATGTCTGTATATGGGAAAGGCCAATAGCCACCTCATTCAATTTAGTAGGGCAGAGCTGTCGAAAAGTTGAAAAGTTATTGTTCATTAGGAAA
Source organism: Galerucella calmariensis (assembly GCA_910591675.1). Lineage (NCBI taxonomy): Eukaryota > Metazoa > Arthropoda > Insecta > Coleoptera > Chrysomelidae > Galerucella > Galerucella calmariensis. The sequence goes on from CAJUYG010000466.1 coordinate 207,354, forward strand.
AAACCTATGGCATTCCATAGCAGGTCATGGAAATCAAACCCACGGCTACGATTTTTCAAGAGCAAGCCTGATGCTTCACCAATGGAACAGGAAAAGTAGAGTGAAAACCACTAAAAATACCAAAATTAAAAATTTAATTCACATTGAGTAGGGCAGTATTTATATGTGTAGCAAGTGGAGTGGTTAGCCTACTTATCCCATCGCAATCTAAACAATAAAATGACAATATTTGCACCTAATAATGGAGGCTGTTATTAGAAAGTACGAAGGAGTAGCTTCTGTCAGTGCGTTATTCTGTACCACAGCACCAACTGCTTGGTAAGACTTTAGATATTTACATTTGAAAGTAGAAGCAAATAACTTCTGGATTGCCATGGAAATATTGCTGGTGTGGATCCCTGGCCATTCTGGCATGGATGGAAACGAGAAGGCAGACTCTCTAGCAAAGGAGGGTGCCGCACGTGTTTCTATCGGACCAAAACCTACTATTGGCATTGCAATAAGTTTTGCCAAACAAACACTAAATACCTGGACAGCAAGAAGAGCTTCAGACTTCTGGCATAATTTACCAGGATTGGTTCATTCGAAGGCTTTTATACTTTCTCCAAACAATATCGCGGATCGAATCAGGTATCTGTAGTTTGGCAGACCTGAAATATCATTCACCAAATAAGCTTTGTTGAGAAGCTGAATTTGTTTGGTGAAAACTGAATGAGTGTGAGCCACACTAGAATCTTGCAAGTCGCAGTGGAGGGCATTAAAGACCCACACACCTAACCTAACCTACCATAGAATAGAACGTTATGATAGGAATACTCAATTGAGAAAAAAATTGACCTGTTGAAATTAAAGTGTTGAAAATAATCCATTTGAAATTTCTGATTTTCGGGCATGTTTTCATTCAAAATATACGTTAGATCGAAAGTGTAGAACGGGTGTTATGTGAGAATTAAAAAAATATCATTCGAAATAAAAAATGTGGATGGTAAGTAACAATTGAATAGTGAAAAATGGATCATGTACCGTAGTGCATGCAACTTTCTAAAATAAAATTGTGGCTTCTATATTGTTTCAGAATGTAACATACCATAGGTACCGGCAAGAGGGAGAATAGGAGGGCGTCCGCTCTCTCTTAGAGCCGCCAATGTCATGTCTTTCTTTCGTGTTATATCTGAAATTTTATAAAATTATATGATTATAAATTTATTCATCGCAATTTGTTGCCCGTTTTTTGTTATAAATTATCTCGTCCACATTATTTACACAGTTTTATAAATTGATTGTAAGAGCTTAAGCAGGAAAATCTTGTGCTCCAAATGAAAGTTTAAATAACACCGGAACAAAAAAAAAACTTGGTTAAGCGAAATATGTATTCCTATGTATTTTGACACGCTGAATACAAATCCGAATCAGAACCGTTCCATCACCCTCCAGAGTGGAATAGCAGGCGTACAATAGCCGTCATCTAGCAGTGATGCCAATGCTGTCGTTGTCAATTATTACAAACAGCGAAAAGTTATCCCAAATTATCCCATATGTTTGAGTTTTGCATATTGTATTCGTCTTTGTGTAAGCTTTGAATTTTGGCATGGCGGGGAATATCAACAAAGAATAAAGAATACTCCATATATCAACATCAACAATCAACACGTAGGTCAAACTCAAACGACATGTCTTATATGTCATTGTCATTCTGTCTTTCAAACGAGAAGCAGCTACCAACCCGACCGTACCAATCTTAAAAAAATTAATTATTTTTTCGGTCTTTGTCTGGTCGGGTCAGTGTTGCCATTTGACATTTAACTTTTATAAAATATCCCTTTTTGTTTTTAATTCTGATCGAAGCATTCAAAATTATTACAAATTATCTCCGGCCGCCAGATATCCCAATTTAATCCCATGTGTCTAAAATGATCCCCGTTTGGGAGAATTATCCCATCATTGGCAGCACTGTCATCTAGCGACCGCAAAGGTACTTCCACATTATGTCACTGTTTGCCAATTAGCAAAGCCGATTCGATTTAGACGTAATCGTTGGCACGTGCCAATAAGCCAGCCGTGTGCCAATGAAAATCGCTGAGTTGACGGTCTCCTTCAAAGAAAGCCAATGAGAACAGATAGTGGGGACGTTCCAACCACTGCCCTCTGGTGGCTTTAGTTGTGATTTTGACTGTCTGCCAGTTTGCTTTCAAATGGAGTGAACGGAAATCTATAATGGGATCGTTCTGTTCTGTGAACATTGTGCGACTAAACTAAATGAATGGCAAATCAGTCATGGTGTGGACTCGCCTTAACTCTCTATCGGTTGGCAGCTTGGCTGCTACAGAGTATAGGATTACAAGAAGAAGAGATAAGCCATTCCACATTTCACAAAACAGTCTAACCTGGTCAGTCCGTGATTAGGACGGGATTAAGACGTTTTTTGTAGCATCTGTGGAGATTTTGAAGTAAGTAACTCACGCAGACAAACGAATCATAAGTTGATATGTATATTCAGCAGGTGGAGAGTGGTGGAGCGACTTTGAGGCCGGATTCTTGTCCAGTAAACCAAATTAGCTAGGTCAGCCGTTTAAAATTAAAATCTTGTTCCTTGATGAGTCATCGATATTTTCTGTATGCCACGAGACATACCCATTCCAAAGACTGTCTTCCCTCGAGTCAGGAGTCTTGACTTCAAATCGAGCAAAATTTTGAACGTTTTGTTAAAATGAAGATTTATAGAGTGCGTCCATAAAGTTACGATTTTGCTAAACAAACAGTAACTATATGGAAAAATACCGAAGCAGGTGATTTAGAAATCATCATCATTGATGTTATCGATATCTTTCACCGCAGCTTATTTTCGCTCAATTTAAGGTGATGGTAACAAAAATTTAGTAGGTAGGTGAAATGTTTCCAATTGGCTGGACCCACACGTTTTTTTTCACTGTCAGTATAAAAAATGTTCATACATATTGTGGTAGTACCTATTTGAAATAATACAATCTTTGATGGCTTTTAATATTCGATTACTAGCTTCACACCAATCTGCTCTAAATTTTTGGAAATTATCATAAAAATAAAGCAGACTGGCTTTTGTTTGTTACCCAAATTCCAGTAGAACTGTTTTCTCTGGATTAATATGTAAGTAGGTTTTTTAATAACTAATCTAACTAATGAAAAATTGCACCACTATCAACAAATACAACCAATTTCCATGAATTGAACCTGATATAAAACTTCAAGTAATCAAAGCTACTGTCTAGTAGTTGCTAGTTAGTTGTATTTGAGTAATTGCTGCATTCTTTGAGCTGACTAATAGAAACAACGCCTTACGACTATTGGGCTTGTAACAGCAATAAAACTAACTACGAATCTCAAAAAAATCGCTACAAAAATACCTGACCAACTAATTACTCACTAAATTTAAATGTAATGTTCTCGATCATGCAGTTTTATTTCTCATTTTCTTCATGCCATGCTTTACAATTTCATTTCTCTTCATTTTTCCTTAATATACAAGGTGTTTCATTGGGAAAGGACCTAACTTCAACTGTAGATGGGGATCACCTATATTTAACCTAATATTTAATGTTTCTTCTGCACTTTATAACCGAGATACAGGGTGTTTTATAAATGTATCCTATTTCTTTCGAACCTCATAACTTCCTAGTTACGCTGTATATTTTATTTTGAAATTTGGTACACGTAATAACTATTACACGCTATTACCTAGGAACTCCTACAAAAGCATCTCCAAAAAGAAAATGCAGGTCCGGCTCAACAAAAAATTTCAAAACTCGTCTTTCCTAAAAACAACACCCTGTATAGAGATTTTTTTAAAATTGCTCTTTATAATTGGAAAGAGTATAAAAAATCGAATCTACTATTTCCTTTTCATTTTTCCGCAGACAATTTTACTACCAAAAATGTACCGTCAAAGTAATAATTTATGCACGTTTTGGGGGTTATGGGGGGTTATATAGATGGATACTATTCGGTCGGTCGTTGATCGCTTTGATCCGTGAAGTTTGTATTGTTTATTGGTTTATAGAGTGATTTATCAGTTGTTATTGGTATCAATCGGATCATCGGAATATCATGGTAATTCTTTTTGTTGTCGTCAATGTGTGATCTGTTATCTATCAACATCTGTAAGCTACTTTTCTTGTGAATCTAATTTTGTAACGAGTTTATAGGGACTAATTAATAGTGATAAGACAACAAGTTTTTACTTCTTAATTGCCAATAAAATAGGCCAGTACTTTGAAATCTGTTTGTCTGCATATTTGAGACTTATAATGGTTTGCTGTAAGTTCAAGGTAGCAATTGCCAAAGATGCAGCCGTACTGTTATGCGACAGTTGTAACCGTATGGTACACAGAAAATGCTCTGATTTGAATGCTTCTGAGCTCGAAGTTATGGATTTGAAGGGAAAGAGAAATAGTAGATTCGATTTTTTATACTCTTTCCAATTATAAAGAGCAACTTAAAATAAATCTCTATACAGGGTGTTGTTCATAGGAAAGACGAGTTTTGGAATTTTTTGTTAAGCCGGACCTGCATTATCTTTTTGGAGATGCTTTTGATGGAGTTTCTAGGTAATGGTTATCACGTGTACCAAATTTCAAAATAATATATATGGTAACTCGGAAATTATGAGGCTCGAAAGAAATAGGATACATTTATAAAACACCCTAAATATAGGTTTTTGGAAGCACCAAAGTGATCCCCATCTACAGTTAAAGTTAGGCCCTTTCCCAATGAAATACCCTGTAAAGTATTTTTTCAGCAGACGGCTATTCTAACGATTTACAAAGTTTTGAAAAATATTTCTTAAAATCGTGACCGTTCAGCTAAGAAGAAACAACTACTTCCCGGGGATTTAGTGTCACTTGAATGTGGTTTCCAAATATGTAATAATATACCGGGTGTCATATTTGAAATTTTTGAAAAGATCTACTTTGAACATTGGAATTTTAGGCATTAAATTTTGGACACCCTTTATAATTGAAATCAAAATACACTTCTACTGCTGTTTTTTTATCTTTACGTAAGCCCAAGCTCAAAATTTTATCAAAATAACTCAACAGATGTCTTTTGTATGTAGGCTTAAATATAAAATGATAAATTTTGACGAATTTCGTAATGACTTGACAACGTTGTATGGGATAGACCTCTATTCAAGACCTCAATGGTGATTAAAAAAGTGCCAAAATATCCCCACCACTCAATTAAAAAAAATGTGACACCCTTTTTGGAAAACTGTGTAGAAGCCAAATTAATTTTAAAATGCATTGTGCTATTTGGGTGCAAAGTGATTTTTGCATCGCATTTCGAATAACGCCGTACTAAATGAGCACACTATATATACTTTCCGTAAAATTGGTTAATGTGAAGATATTTTTGTAGCGACTACTTGTTATCTATGTTCAAAAAGCTTCAAAGCTAAAATAATTTACTTTTCTTGCTAAAATTGAGTTACTTACATTGATGCAGTTGTACTGAGGAGGAAGTGTTTATAAAATTTGAATTATTTTAGATTTCTCGACAACACTGAAGCGGTGATGACGAGGCAATAGATGAATTTTGATTAAAAAACATTTTTGAGGAAGCATAAAGATCAATATCAAATATTTTTCCAGTAGAAACTATTTTGGAAAAATACAAAAAGTGAGGCGTTTTTATAATATCTTCACAAATTAAATCATGCCAAAGTTTGAGTAAGTATAGTAAATAACTTTTGGAGTCAGCACGTTTTAAAATTCAATTGTGCCTTCCCAAGTCGAGCAAACACAAACAAAAAGTATTTCCATACATTTTTTACCCCCATGTAGCTTTGTTAGGGATTGAGCTAAGTTCCTGAATTTTCAGTGATCAGGTCACTGACACTGACTCATCAATCGTTGGTAAAATCTTCAAATTTTAAACACAATTAGAGTTCAACATAAAGCAAGGGAAAACTAAACTCATAACCTTACATTTTTCGATTTCCATCACGTACTTTTGTAGAGGTTGGTACTATTTTCTATATATATTAATTTCAACTTCCTAAATTTCATGAATATAGAATCAACGGAAACATAAGAATGAAGAGAGAATCAAGAGAGAATCAAGAGATAATCAAGAGATAATCAAGAGAAAATCAAGAGAGAATCAAGAGAGAATCAAGAGAGAATCAAGAGAGAATCAAGAGAGAATCAAGAGAGAATCAAGAGAGAATCAAGAGAGAATCAATAGAGAATCAAGAGAGAATCAAGAGAAAATCAAGAGAGAATCAAGAGAGAATCAAGAGAGAATCAAGAGATAATCAAGAAATAATCAAGAGAGAATCGAGAGAGAATAAAAAGAGAATCAAGAGAGAATCAAGAGAGAATCAAGAGAGAATCAAGAGAGAATCTAGAAAATCTAGAGGATTAAGAAAATCAAGAAAATCAAGAGAAGCAAGAGAAGCAAGAGAATCAAGAGAATCAACAGTGTTATATTGTCATACTCACCTTCAAAAACTCAACCTCAATGAAATTAAAATTATGACTCCTTCAAAAATGTTTTTATTGTAAGAAGTGATTTGTGTTGATATCCTCACTAATTATTTCTAAGCTGGTTGAGGCGATGAAAATCATTTTTACTTTTTGAACATGTGAATGCAATCTAAGAAAAAAATAATGATGGCGTGCAAAAAAAATGCATACCTGTCTCACCTTCAGGTCCTTCGTCTTCATGAGCTTCCGTCATTTCTGCTATTTCGTTAAGCCTTTGAACATCTGCAGCGAAATTTTCTTGATTAATCTCTTCTTCTCTTAAAGTGCTCAGTACAGCTTGATGGAATTCTAGAAGATCGTCACCTACAGGAAGTTATATACAATCAGTTAATAAAAGAAGGTAACAGCATAAAATCACAACAAACCTATTAATCTTTGTACAAAATGCGATGGAACCAATCCTCTCCTACCATCCAAAAGTTCAGCGTCTAGGTATCCACCAGGTCCTACAGGATCACCCCAAACTAAGAGATAATCACCAGCTTGGATGCTGAGCTCTTCTTCGACATCCGGCTCAGGATCATATGAAAACCTAGAATGATTATTCGAGTAACTGGAAATAAAATGCAGTTTAAAATCTTCTCCATGGAGTATAACACCTCATAAGTTGTTGACTTTCCATGTTTTTAATATTGTTATAATTTTCTTTCGCTCTGCTGGTCCATTTACCTCCATAGGATATGGAGGTACTGAAGGATACTCTGGGTCAGATTATTACCAAGATCATCAACTGTACTGAAGAACGGTAGTTCTTGGAGCTACCATTATTGATGAAAAGTATAGATTTCTTAGTACCTACTCTTAATTGGTAGGTAGGTAGGTCTAATATAGGATGGAAGTACCTTAACCAAAATAATATAAACATTCTTACCTGGCAATATAAACTGAACACCGTCCTTTTCCAGGAATATCCAACATATCCACTTGTCCTTCACTGCTCATCTGTCCGTTTAAAAAATTTCTATCGCCTCCAGCATGAAGAGCGCTCCAATCTGAGTCGATTCCATCTGTAAGCATCCTTGGTCTCAAATCTGATATACCAGACATTGTTGTGCCGCCCCATTGGGGCGGTGGGTGTGGGGTTACGGGGGTAGCTACACGCCTGGTACCTTTAAATACCAATTTGAAGGCAGTGTTAATCTAAAGGAATGTCTGGAGAAGAATGCTTGAAGATGAATAATGCTTCAAAACGGAATTGAAAAGCAGAAATAAATTTGAAGGTGCTATAAGCAAGGAAGCATCATCAAGAATGAAGGAGAAAATTGCATAAAACTGAAAGTGACAACAAAGCAGTATACATTATTATTAACAAAAGCATGCCTTAAAGATTAAAGTTGTGATAATTTGTAAGCTATTGAGCATTTTAATAAGCTAGTAATAAAGCAGTGGCCAAATTGGAAGGACCTATCCAAAATTTTACTTTTCCAGAAATAAGATGAAATATGATGTGATGCAACTGAAAGGATTGTCCAAGGACATTATTATACTGAAATGTTTAGCGCCAAAAGCTCATGGATTGGAGCAGGTGGAGAGACAGTGTGATGTGATATGTGAATTTTAACATAAGCATTAAACAACATAAAGATAGTTAGACTTAAATATTTATCAGTAGTAATATCCCTAAGACATTAATGATATACGTTCGAATAGATTCCGCTGGAGATTGTAACAAAGACACAATGGTCCAAGATCCCAGAGATTTAAAAATGTAACATATGAAAATCAGTAAAGTTCATGGTTCAGGGATCCAGGGTCTTGCCAGGATCACCATGGGTGACCCTGGGTAGCTGGCGTCGAAGAAATATTTGGCGATGACCAGGAAAAATCTACGTTTAACAGTAGGATTTCTGACTGGCCACTTTCAACTAAGGAAACACCTCCATATTATGAGGCCAGAGGACACACCTCTATGCAGGATGTGTGAACAGGAAGATGAAACTGTCAGGCATGTCCTATGCGAGTGTCCGGAGTTATCTTCAATAAGGGAGTGTGTGTTCGGTGAGTCTTGGCCTACACCTGCCGATATAAAGGAGATGTCTCCTAGTGACCTGTCCACTTTCCAGGGAAGGATAGTATGGAATGACCTAGGAGGACAACTCCTCGGGAGGATGTTCAATGGGTCACATGTGGTCTAAGTGCTGTGAACCCGCACTCACCCTCCCTACTTTACAGATACAGAAGTAAAGTTCATATATTTTTGTAGAGCTTTGAAGCGTATTTTTACTACAAATATAATAATGCATTCTAATAACAAAAAAAAACTTAAATCCAAACGTGCTGACATTTAAATCGATCAAACAAAAACCGTGAACCCGCAAATTGCGACAGTTAACCACCGCTTAAAATTTAATCTCGAATAATGAAAAAAAATAATACTCACCAAGATCTACATCATCGATCTGTTTTAACTTGATACTCATGGACGTCCCGGATAGAGGTAAACTGTTGAACTGCGAACTCAAAGGATTAGAGAATGTAACGTTATTGTTGGCATAACTTGTCGACACCGCTGGATTTAGAGGATTGGTGTACGGAAGCGTATATTGTGTCAGTGAACTAGATACAGGGTTGCTAAACGATGGATTATTGTAGGAAGTTTGTTGTAGACCTGTTGGATTGTTCGATAAAGGATTAGCGTAAGTACTGTTAGATATAGCAGTTTGGGTGTAATTGGTCGGGACGATGGAAGTTCCTAAATTTGATGGAAGAGCACCCATTACACCAGTACCGATTGAAGAGAGATTTGGAGCCAACGAAGAACCTGAAACAATAGGTACTATAATTAATACTCCACTGCCGTAAACGTTTTACGTTCAACACACACACACACACAAGTAGTTGAAAGTAGTACTAGCCAAGGTTGAAATCGTCTATTTTCTGTGGAGACACACACAACTTTAGTTTCACTCAGAATGCACCCCTCTAACGTATTCCGGGAAGAATATTCCACCATTTCATCGTCATGCTCGTCCCGGGCCTAATGGCTATAAGTCTGAGCGGTCTTCCTTTTTGCTATGTACACCACAATGGCTTCATTTCCAGCGGTCTTTTTTTCTTTGTCTATTGTTATGTGCTTTCCTCACTTCTTAGAAATCAGGCAACCTGGGACATGCCACAAGACAGTATGATGAAAACTTTTCAATGAAATCCGTTATGGAATTAAGCAACAAGAAGGAATGGGATCCAAATACCATTACCAGACTTGGAAAGAATGCCATTCAATGGTACACAGACGGCTCAAAAGCAATAGAAGGAGCTGGGATAGGAGTGTTCGGGCCAGGAACCAAACACTCTGAAAGCTTGCGAAAAACCCCAAGTATCTTTCAAGCGGAAAACCACGCAATGCCCAGTTCAATATTGATAAATGATACTAAAGAGAAAGGATTATCATAATGTCGGATAGTCAAGCAGCCATTAAAGGAGTAATCAGTTCCAAATTGGTGTGGGAATGCCTAGACAAACTCAATGAACTAGGCGAGAACAATATAGTCACCTCACTATGGATTCCAGGACACACTGGAATAGAAGGAAATGAAATAGCAGATGAACTAGCAAAGAGGGGGACTGAAATACCTTTCTGGGGGCCTGAACCCTTTTGCGGAATCAGCCACAATGTAATATTGGGAGAAATAGGTGAAGCCGAGAAAAAGAGAAGATCGGACCATTGGAAAGATCTAGTAGGGCTTATACAATCAAAGAATCTTCTGGGTGACTACAACCTGTTGAGATCAAATAAAACTGCGCTAAGAGTTTTAATAAGGATACTAACGGGACATTGTCGCCTTAGGATGAGGATTTTCCCCTTCTTTTCTTCCCTTTACCATTCCACTTCTTTCCACTCTTTGTGTAGGTACGTGGTTAGGCTCCAGCAGTCCTCGGGCTTTTGCTGGGGATTTTCCTTCCTATTATTTGAAGAGCGAAGATAACAGCGCGAGATGCGAGAAGCGCCGAGCTCGGTTATAGCTCGACACAGAAAAGACTTTTCATCAAGGTTTGTATACTATTTAATTCACAACTATGATTGATTTCTCACAAATACAAAAATAAAGGAGGCCTTAAAAATCAAATCCCTTTCAATAGGTCTCAATCTCAGCTGGCAGTTTTACAAATTATTGTTTGGCGCATAGGTACCTGGTTTTTAGTTTTGGTAGCACTTACTTGTTGATCTTTTGTGTCAAAAAGGTCGTTTAATGATGAATAATGGTTTTTTTAATGTACTGAAAAAAGCGGAATAGAAAAAGAGAAAAGTATAGGAATCAAATGTCAAAGGCAATAATCAACTGACCATTGACATTGCCAGGACAAAAGTACGAACTTTTAACCTACCATTGGGCGACGACCCAGCACTGTAGTGGAACGCGTTTGATGCGATAATTACAGTCAAGCAAGGT